>VZTF01008041.1:236212-253956 GCA_013397755.1 Cnemophilus loriae | reverse complement strand
AAGATGAGAGTCCTAGGGCTAACCACATCAAGGGTGTGCATAGCTATGGGGAATCCTCTTACACCCCTCCTAGGGAACCTGGATGCTCGACTGCCTCCCTGAAGGGCCAGTACACAAATGCACAGAGCATGGTGAATAAACAAGAAGAACTGGAAATCTGCGTGGGTTAAAGAGCTATGATCTCACTGCAATTACAGAGGCATGGTGGGATAGCTCACCACTGGAATGTTGTCATGGATTCCTGCATACTTTTTAGAAAGGACAGGTCAGCAAGGTGAGGTGGTGGAGTTGGTCTTTACGTGAAAGAGCATCAAGCTCTGCCCAGGGACAGACAAGAAGTTGAGAGCTTATGGGTAAGAATGAAGGGACAGGCTACAATGGGTGACACTGCTATGGGTGTTTACTACAGGCCACCTGATTCGGACAAGGCAGTTTGAGGCTTTCTATGGGCAGCTGGAAGTAGCCTTGAGATCACAGACCCTGGTCCTCCTCTGAGAATTCAACCACCCTGGCATTTTTTGTTGGGACAGCACAGCTTGGCACACAGTCCAGGAAGTTCCTGCAGATTACTGATGATAGCTTTTGATGCAAGTAGTGCAGGAGCCAACAAGGAAAGGTGTGTTGCTGGACCTTGTACAGCAAACCAGGAGGGACTGCTTGAAGATATGAACATTGAAGGCAGCCTTGCCTGCGGTGATCACTAGATGGTGGAACTCTAGATCCTGCATGGAGGAAGCAAAGCAGTAAGCAGGACTAGATCTCTGAATTTCCAGACAGATAACCTAGGCCTCTTCAAAGACCTACTTAGAGGAGTCCCATGGGCTTGGGCTCTAGAGGAGAAACGGGTCCAAGAGAGCTGGTCAATATTCAAGGATCACTTTCTCCTAACTCCAGTATCTAAGACCAGTGTATCCCCATTACCGAGAAATCATGGAAATGGGACAGGAGACCTGCATGGGTAAACAGGGAGATTCTAATAAATCTCAGATGGAAGAGAGAAATTTATGGGATGTGGCCAAAAGGACAGGCCACATGGGAGGACTGTAGGAACATCCTTAGAGTATGCAGGGATGTGATAAGGAAGACCAAGGCACATTTGGAATTGAGTCTGGCAAGGGATATCAAGGACAACAAGTACATCAGCAGCAAAAAGAAGATTAGGGAAAATGTGGGGCTGCTGTTGAATCAGATGGGTATCCTGATGTTGGAAGACACAGAGAAGGTGGAATTAGTGCATGCCTTCTTTGCCTCAGACTTTACCGCTGAGGCCATCCTTCAAGAATCCCAAACCTTGGACATAAGAGAGGAAGGCTGGAGAAAGGAAGACTTGCCCTTGGCTCTCAAGGGTTTGGTTAGAGATTGGCTAGGCAGACTTAACATCCATAAATCCATGGGCTCTGGTGGGATGCACACAGGGGTGCTGAGGGAGCTGGCAGATGTTGCTAAGCCCACTCTGCAACATCTTTGAAAAATAATGGAGGAGAGGTGAATGATGACTGGAGGAAAGCCAATGTCACTACTGTCTTCAAAAGGGCAACAAGGAGAACCCAGGAAACTACTGGACAGTCAGCCTCACCTCCATCCCTGGAAAGGTGATGGAACAGATCACTCTGGAGGCCATGGCCAAGTGTGTAAGGACAAGGTCATCAAGAGTAGTCATGATGGATTCAAGGGGAAATCAGGCCTGGGCCAATCTCACAGACTTCTTTGATGGCATGGCAGGATGGGTCAATAAGTGGAGAGCAGGAGATGTTGTCTACCTCAGCTTCAGCATAGCTTTTGATACTGTCTCCCATAACATCCTCTCAGATAAGCTCAGGAAATGTGGGTTAGAGGAATGGGCAGTGAGGTGGATCAAGAACTGGCTGAAGGCAGAGCTCAGAGGGTTGCGATCAGTACAGCAGAGTCCAGCAGGAGGCCTGCAGTCAGTGGCATTCCCAAGGGATCAATACTGGGACCAATCTTATTCAACTTGTTTATCAGTGACCTGGTGGAAGGGATCAAAGGCACCCTTAGCAAATTTGTTGGTGACACTAAACCAGGGGAAATCGCTGATCCACCTGAAGGCTCTGCTGCCATTCTGTGGGACCTTGATCAGCGGGAGGGTGGGGCAGAGAGAAACCTAATGAGGCTCAGCAAAGGCAAGTGTCGGGTCCTGCACCTGGGGAGGAACAGCCCCAGGTGCCAGCACAGGCTGGGGGTGACCTCCTACAGAGCAGCTCTCTGGAGAAGGACCTGGGACTCTTGATGTTGCTGCTGACAGAAGACACAAGTCGTCCACAAGTTACCAGTGCCCCCGTGGCCAGGAGGGCCAATGTCATCCTGGGGTGCATCGGGAAGAGTGTGGCCAGCAGGTCGAGGGAGGTGATCCTCCCCCTCTACTCAGCCCTAGTGAGGCCACCTCTGGAGTGCTGTGTCCAGCTCTGGCCTCCTCAGCACAAGAGACAAGGAGCTACTGGAGAGGGTCCAGTGGAGGGCCACAGGGATGATCAGGGGTCTGGAGCTTCTCTCTTGTGAGGAGAGACTGTGGAAGCTGAGTCTGCTTAGTCTGGAGAAGAGAAGACTGAGAGGGGATCTCATCAATACATAGAAATACCTCAAAGGTGGGTGTCAGGAGGATGGTGCCAGACTCTTTTCAGTGGTGCCCAAAGCCAGAATGTGGAGTAATGGCTCTAAACTAAACACAAGAAGTTTCACCTCAACAAGAGGAAGAACTTCTTTACACTGAGGGTGGCAGAGCACTGGAACAGCTGCCTGGGGAAGTTGGGGAATCTTCTCTGGAGACATTCAAAACCCACTTGGACACGTTCCTGTGTCGCCTTCTTTAGGTGACCCTGCTTTGGCAGGAGGGTTGGTCTGTGTGAAGTCCAGAGGTCCCTTCCAACCCTAACGATTCAGTGATTCTGTGATTTTGAGCATCTAAACTTAAATACAATGTAAAAAGACCTGACTGAAAAGATAATTGATCTTCGTCTGAAAACCTGGCATTTGAAAATTTCTACTGTAGGCATGTAAATTTTCCCACTCACTTTTCTGAATTGTTATTTTAGATAGAGAAAGCTCTTTAACTGAGAGTGTTTGACGAACTAATATGGAAACAGATTTCAAATTTGGAAAATCCAGGAATTTTAAAGTGGTAAATGTACTAGCCACAGTTTCAGATGCCAAATTGCTATTTCTTCACCTTTCCCTGAGATTGTTATGAAAGGTAAGCTTGAGCTGAATTGAGTTTATATTCATCTTTGAAAGGCTAGGAATGTACAGTATAAGTGGAAAAAATAACATCCTATTAGCTTTCCAGCCTTTGTTAAAAATTAAAGAAAAGGTGCATGAAGTGACACCATTTGCCATTCCATGCTGTTGAAGTAACATCACTTTTGTTCCAGAGAAGTCACATGCATCGTTCAGGCAATGTCAGAATAAATGCACAAAAACTGGAAATCCGCGTATCTCGTGCTAGCTGCCACAGAGCTGCCAGGGAAGTAGCTTAGTGCAAGGCATTGCCCAAATGGTTCTGCTTCATTTCACAGTGCTCAAAAAATGATGGCTGCATTATTTTGGTATACTCTTCCCATTCCCCCATCCTATTTTTGCATAACATTCAATCCTTGGCACACAAGAAGCATCAGCCCATTTGCCTAACATGACCTATCCAAAAATAAACTGCGTATGACTGATCTTTAGTATTTTCAGCAGATGGCAAAAGAGTTTCATACTAAATGGCATGAACTTCCTAAAAACTGAGCACAGCAGCAGCTGACTCCAATTAGACCAAAGCAAAACATACCTTCTTTTGTTACAGTAACAAAATTGTCCCAAGCTGATATCTGAGAGTATTAGAAGAAATATACTTTCTCCCTAATTTTACACTGAAACCAGACCCTTAAATAAACCCATCATTAATGATACAAAAGCCTTTCTTTTTGCTTCTCCCTGACAGATCTTCTTCTCTAGCATGTATTTTTGTCAGTCTTTTCTGACCTTCTCTCTGTGCATTTAGAGAAGTAGCACAAATGACACTGTGTCTGCAAATGACTGCATGGATCACCCGCACAAACTTGTGTGATTTATATGTTATCTGAATCTCACACCTCTGTAGTTTTGTTTCTGTGCATTATACATGGAATTACAACCCTGAAGAGAAACAAACAGGAAGTAAGAACTGCTGACATTGATGTCACTACTTTGTATTAATCTGTAAACTCATATTGTCTTCTCCAGCCTTCCCAACACACAAGCCCTCCCACTCATCACCAGGTGCTCTATTACAAAAGAGACCAAACCCAAAAATCAAAACCATCACCACCTGAATTATGCACTTCCTGTGTCATGAATTCTCACAAATGTATAGTACTAGCTGAATTAGAAGTTAAGAATAGCCTTAGGTGCAAAAGATGAGAAAGGTATGGGAAGAATCACAGGCCAGATTGGATCCGTTTCTAAAAATATAAAAGACAGTAAATAATTTTGCCTTTTTTTCCCCTTTAATTGTCTAACCAAAACAATATGAAATAGCTGTTTTCTACTATTCACTTCCATGAAGAATTATTTTATTTGATTTTTATTCTGCAATGTAATCTTGATTTTTGAGTAGCATCAGTACTTTTTCAGTGAAGTTGCAGGAAAAATGCACCAGATGGCTCTATGGTGACATTTGTCTGGGGTAGATTGCCAACAACTTGGTCAGAGTATATATAATATCTTCATTCCATGAAAATATAACTGGAATAGTTGTTTTAAAACTCTGGATAAATACCTTTATCCCTTTATGTTTGATACCATGAGCAGGACTGAGAGAGTAGTTGAAAAAAAGGCAGAAAATAGTATTGAAATTTAGTACCTTGACTATGAAAAAATATCAAAATAAATCTCAGTCAAGGTAGGACTGAATGGACACCCTGAATCATGTTTTAGGATACGATTCTTGACTTATTCCTTGATTGCTACACACCAATAAGGAAATTAAATCTGAAATATGTACTATACTAAACAAGAATGACTCCTTATTTGTGTACAACCAGAAAATCAATTTTCCTTAATATTATAGGCAGGTTTTTTGAATCTTCATGTCTCTTTTCAGCTTTTTGTATAAAGTTGTGCTTCTTAAGGCGGGAAGTGCTCAAGTCTTAACAAAAGCTTTTGGGCTTAACAGGGGTCTTAGAATGAATTCAGCTTTTGATTTGGAGTGAGGAATGAGAGAATTTTGGACCTGTTTTTTACAGAATTTTTACTGTTGGGCTTAGCACTTCTTGCAATACAGTAGGGGCAGATGCAGCCTGACATACAAAGGATGTGGAAAAGTCAGGGCAAGGTGTACATCCCATGTTTTATAGAGCTGCTGCAGGACCGGGATGAGACAGGTCATTAGCTGGTTTTGGAGGAATTGAGAGACAGTAAGCTCTAAGTTCCAGCCAAGAGTGAGAGCTGCTAGTGGCACAGCAGGTGATTGTATAGTGGGGTAAATGGGGGACAAAGAGCCCTCTCCAGCTTTGCTAGTCAGATCACGACTTATAAACTTCTGCTTCACTGAAAGTTTCAAATGAGGAAAAAGATTAATTTGAGAAGAAAATATTTATATGAATTTTTTGAGAAGATCAAAACACTATAGAGAAATCTGCTAAGGCTTTTTCAAAAAATATTATCTATCCAGTTCATTAAGATATTCAAGTTTCACAGACAAACCTAGATACATATTGGTTGTTAGGCCAAAAAGACAGCAAATAAAAATACATAAAATTAAGTAATTTTGATTTAATCAGCATTCAGGTAATGAAAGCACAGTAAAAAAATCAGACTGTTCATATTTGAGATAATTACCAGCAATATATATGTTTCCCAGAATCTGACTCTACTGAGATTTTTGTAATAGCAAGCGATGCACAAGCGTCATTTACTCCCTACTTTTTAAAAGATCAGTTCCTTAAATCATCACCATAAGAGAAGCCAGAGCTTTTTCCTTTTAAGTCCTCTTTGTAAAGGCATTACCCAACGTAAAAAACTCAACAGCCTGATAAACTAGAGTACTATAATAATATTTCTTCAGATGCAATACCACTATAGAAAACACGTGGGATATTAAAGAAAAATTACAGCACTGTTAGAATAAATTTCTCACTAAAACACTAAGAACGGTAAATAAATGTAGCTGACATATGTTTCTCTCTCTTTTTACATCTTCTGCAAATAGATAGAAGTGTATGCTGAAAATGTTATTCAGGAAGTGGAAAAGTCAAGGCAGGCAAGTGTTTATAGGTCTACCTAGAGAGCACTGGTACTAAAAATTGGTGGATGCCTCCAGATCTCAAAAAAATCTAACAGAAATGCACGTACTGAAGAGTGGAGTCAGTTCTCACACTGATTACACTTCAGTGCCCATCACCTTGAAATAAAATTGTCTTTAGCACTCAACAGCCACAGTGCATATTGTAGCACTGAAATAAAATCATCAAGCTCTGTGCAAATCCTGCTTCTTGGGGTAATAGTAAATTCATGCTGCTCTCACCAGAAACTGAAAAATCTAGTAGAGAAATACAGAACCCAATGGCAAACTCTAGCTTAGAGTCTTGATTCTCAATGAGGGAATATTCAAATGAATGTCTGTAACATTAGGAGTGAAACCTAATAATAAAGCAGGATGCAACACATATGAATTATATTCCCCATTGCAGCATATCATCACTGTGACACAGGATGTCTAAACATCTAGTGCTTTCAGCCCTTCTTAAAATGGTGATGCAGCCACAAATCAAGGGAACTGTTGATAGATGGGGAATGCAATTTGGGGCATTTCTCACGCACACATGTACAGTCTCAGTCATGAGAAAAATCTGTCTATTAGAAAATCAAAATCTCACTCCTGGCTGTGACAAGATCTAAGGGGAGAAGAGGCAGGGAAAAGTGTTTTGGAAGTTGTTCAACATAACTCAGTGTCAGAAGACAGAAACAGGGGAGAAGGATGGAGAAGAAGAAAAGTGAAAAAGACTTCCTTTTAGAGAAAGTAATACCTAATGACGTGCTATAGTGTCAAAGCAAGATGAAGCCAGCTTCTGGCTGTTGTACGCCTGGATTAATTATAAAACAAGTAATCTGCAACTGCAGAAATGTCAGGATTTCTTTCTACTAGCTCTAGGACCTGACTTGTCAGAGGCATATGTTGATGTAGCTAATGTCAAAACTAATATGTATTAGCTGCAGTTATATTTGTGTCAAATCCTTTTATATTTCACGCTCTTTTTCTTTTGTCATGAAGAAATCACTGCAAGTGTAAGCAAGTACACTTGACAAAATCCTGCAGATAAATTGCAGTAAATAATGATGACTCTGTTCTTCACTGCTCAAAGAACAAGAAATTTTCTTTCTACTAGCCAATCACGTTATCCCAGTTTCTACTGCATTAGTCCCCAGAACAGAATAATAAAAGTGGCCCATAGGCTGCTATTTCTTGATTAGATCTTTGCCATCACTTTATGCAAATTTATCTAGAGCTATGTGGTAAAAGGCAGCAAAAAGTTACCTATGGGGAAAATAATATACACGAAAGAATAATTTCATTTAGCAGAAAGCTAATATTTCCTCCTAAGGCTGAAGTATCCGTAATTTTCTTTTCCTGTAAAGGCAAATCTAAGATAACTCTGTAGTAATACAACTTGCAAAGTCTTACCAACTTATGAAACTTGTCAAAAAAATGGCCAGTGGACTTTCACTAGAGTATGAATAACTTCAATTACCACATTTTATGAGAGCATGCTTCTTTCCTGGTGCTGATGCTGGCAGTTTTCTGACACTGAAATAACATCCCAGACAAGACAACTCTCTGTCCAGAACAGCTGTCTGAATCAACTTACCCTTGACTCAGGATAGCCCTGCGCTGGCCAGGGACAGCATGGGTCATCTGCTGCCAAGGTAGAACGGACAGTAGGACAGCAACCTACACTTAGGTCAATGCTTCCATGGTGGAGTTCATGCCCAAGTGGTCAGGTAGTATTCCTACTGCTGTCAGCCAGGACAGAGTAAATTTCACCTAGGGAAAATCAATTTTTTTTCACAAAAGTGGTAATTTATGCTCACAACTGAATGCTGTTATCAGGAATAGCTCAGTAAATGGGAAAAAAGGAAGCAATACTGACTTTACAACTTACTTACTTTTGAATAAAATAAAGGCAAAAAATAAAATACAGGGTTTTTTCAAGTCAGGAAGGGGTTAACTGCATTTCATTTCTCCAAGCAAGAATCCACAGCAATAGTGGCAGGCACTGAAACTGAAACAAGGTCAGACAAGTGGGGTTAAGAAATGTGCTGCTGGCTGGAGCCAGTCATATTCAGATTGTTCATTCCTAAACTAGCAAATTACTGAGGCACAACTGAAAGAACTGTCAACTTGTGGCTTTTACAGAATGTCATGACTGCTATTAATACTGTACTTCAGGTAATTTAGTTTTCAGGATGTGACAACAGTATCCAGAAGGCCTGTAGTATCACACTGCAAAAGTATGAGATTTATCAAGATTATTGTATTGCCTGAAAATATCTAATGTACTTGATGGTAATCAGTAGTTTCTTTTGGAAATTAATTTCTCATGTAGACTTCAACCCTCCTCCCACCACCAGATGCGTATGACTCAGGGGGCTAAGGAGTATTGTACTTGTTTCAAAGGAGCGCTCTTACCGCCTCTGCCAACAGCCATACTAATATGGACAGACTTTGAGAATTGTGCTCTGCAGCCACTGTAAGCAGCAATGATGATGGATGTCAAAAGGCAGGATGGATGAGCAGCATGAGCAGTAGTGTGTGGTGGAAAGGGAAGAATTCCTCTCTCTGGTATTCAGAAAGTGCCTGTCATCTGAATGTCTGCCTAGAAATAAAACATCAGGCACAAATGCAGCTCATAGCATAACTGTCTGCTGCAAAGACAGACACTCATGCATTAGGCCTAGCAGACAATTTGGTCAGGAAGGCAAAGAACCACAGGGCCAAATAAGGGAACTCAAACTGACTCAAATGTTTTACTGGTGTTTTTTAAGAGTCATGTTCAAATGAAGTCATTATTTATTAACCCCAGGAGTCATCTGTCATTGATGGAGCTCTCTCATAGTATCTGTAACACTCCATGAAATATTCTTCTAATCTGATAGCTGTAAATACCGAGATGCCTGAGTGGAGAGTTTAGCTATACTTTCACCTTAATTCTGCTGAGAATTCCAGTTTCAGCAAAACTCTACACCATGTTTTGCTGTCTTTACAGCTTTGGTCCCAGTAAGACTAAGGCCTTGATGAGGAGAAAGATAAAATCAGTCTCCCATGTCAGCAGAGGACTGATGCATCCCATCCAGCCTGCAGCACTGGGACAAGACAAGAAAAGGTTTGTCCTTTTTCTGGATGGACGCAGATGAATAGATTTCCTGTCAGTTCTCTTTCATGTACCAACATGTCATCCATGCTGAACTGTTACATGCTATTTAATTTATTAAGTGCTTATTAAAGTTGCAATCATATCAATACCTTCATGGTGCACATCCACACCAGAAATAATGCCCAGTATACTTTATATATGTTCTAACCCTCTTAACATTGTCATCTCCTTCTTCAGTTTTCTAAAGTAATACAGACTACCAGAAAACATGCTGGTCTTGTACTCAGATATCTTAATTCCAGACCAAGGATAACCCTATTAATTCTATTTGTAGTTAAATGCAGCTTGGTTTCTAGTATCCCATCATGTCTTTGTGAATTCCCTGGAAGTGAATGAGAGCCCGCTTCCCACAGCAGTGGTAGTTCATACCAGCACTTTCCAGTATGTTTTCTCCCCTGACTACTTCAGCCCAATCTGTAGTTTCCTCCAGTGAGCACAATATTTGGGTATTTTTCTGCTACATATGTTTTTCCTCAGAAAACCAAACTAGGAACAGGAAAACTCAGAACACTTGGGCTAAACAGTAACTATTTTGTCTGTTTCTGTTTTCTAAAATTTTCTCACTGCTCACTACAGGGTTTGCTGTGAAATGATCTTGAATGCGGTGCAACACAGAGACACAAAAACACATCTGTTTTTCTAGAGTCTTTTGAGTACTAGAAGTGCAAGCCTTCTTTTCTTTACTTTTTTTAAGATTTATATTTTTTACTATAGGTAGGTGGGAAGAGTTCACCTCTCATCACTTACACAGTGGCAGTATTGCTGCTGTGTCCTTATTTCTGCGTCCTTACATTGCATAATTCTGCACTGCCCTCTATACATACTGAAACCATTTCTACTCATCAGCCACTGGAGTCATATAATTTCCATAATCCACTTAATAGCGTTATGTATGGAAAGTATTAATAAGAACTAGTGAGAAAAGAAAAAATACATGTATCTTGTCCTCAGAAAATATAGTATACAGGAAGCACATCTGCACCAGATACATCTGCCTTTTTCAAATGTAAAATGATGCTGAGGACTCTCCCATTCTCCATTTTTGTTTGTCCATCGAGCTTAGAAGCCATACAAGCAGAATAAGCTCACCACAAACTTTGTATCAAGCAGCTCTGACCAGTCCTATTTGCAACACCAACTAGTTGCTATGGCTTAAGTCCTCTGACTGGCAAGAAGACCATCTTAGCAAACAGTGCAGCATATCCAGTATCCATGCCATGATAGACCATTAAGAAATTAATCCCTGTATCTGTTCCGAGATGAAAAGGAAAACAGCTCTCCTTGCCCAAAAACACGTTTCTTTTGCGAGTGCTGATTCAACCCAGGAGCTGAGAAAAATCAGAGAATGCAGTGTGTAGATAGAAGCCTCTTTAGAGTGGAATTTTTGCCTCTGGTCATACTTTTCAATGCATTTCTCCCCAGTGCAAAGTCTTTGCCAATACATCTGACATCCAGATACATCTGGAAACCTTTTCAGTGTTCAGATTTTACATTATCATCTCAGCCACATTTAGTTGATATTTCAAAAAGCTGTCCACTTTTAAGAATTAAAAGACTTCACTATAACAAAACCGTAACATTCAGGTCACAATGCAGAGCTGACAATTTGCTACAAAACACACAAAAAACTAGACAGTAAAAGACCTGAATTACCATTTTCAGATGTCTGTATCAGACTATTCTTTATCTAAGCTTATATGCTAAATGCAATTCTTTCTTTTCATTCTTCCAACTGTACTTGGCCTATTACCATGCCTGCCCGAAAATGGACACAATTTTAATTTCCTTGGTGTTGAGGTATCAGAATACTATAATTCAATGCACTGAAGATCTAGTTAATGGATTTAATTGACATTTTTTCCCACAAAATTTTGCTACTCCAGAGTATCAGTGCAGAATGACACCTTGCCATGCCTAACAATATGAGCTGGTGCTACTCGCAGGAACCACCACTGGAACAGCAGCAAAGCTGGTAAAGCTGCCCAGGGTGTGACTGAGGGCTCCCTCAGCTCTATTCCTGCTATGAGACATGGAGGGATAATGGCTACCTTTGCTTTGTTTGGTGTCCTCAACAAGCTTCTGTGTCTTACCTTCTGTCACTAAAACTGAGTGCACATTGGCACCATCAGCGGGTGGTATGTTGGTCCTTCTGAGCTAGGCACCGTTGTATTAACACCTATTTTCTGGATAGAAGATTTTCCTCTTGGAGCTGTCGTCTCATAGGGGGCAGATCTGGACTCTTGCTCAGCTGAGACAAGGGTTCCATGCCCTGATTCATCTTCCAGTCTTCCTGGACTGAAAGTCATTGCTCAAGAATGTGGATATAAAACTCCCAGGGACTGAGGTGACATGCTCCCCTACTTTGATCCTGCACACTTTTATTTTAAATAGATGTGGTTCTTACTGGTAAATGTCTGCAGCATGTCCTGTGTTAGTGAGACTGTTTTGGATAGAGCACTTGAATAAAGCACACTGCTGCAGCCACTGCATGAATGACTTAACCCGGCCTGAAGGAGTAACTTAAAGAAAGGCCAAAACCAGGTTTAATAAACAAAAAGTTAACCTTGTCTTCAAATTAATTGCACTAATATCACATAACTAAATAATTTGTGATACTCATAATGAGTTGCTGAGATTTTCACCTATAGCTGAACAATATGTAAATCGGTTTTTAGTATACATAAGTAAAGTGTAGGCAAATCCACACAGCTGGAAGTAAACAGAATATCTTATCTATAACATGTAAGCAAGGAATAATACTTTGAAATAAATCCTCAGAAGAGAAATCCCTATAACTAAAATTCACAACATTTTCAAGACCTAGTTTAATTTCCAGCTGTCATCGACCTCATCCCATGTCTGAGTTGGAAACAGAAATAAACATTGAAAATAATTTTACAATATTTTAATTTATTGTTAGAGGAAGTTATGAAATATAAGTTATAAATATAACTATTTTACTGTATATTTTTTCTTTCATCTGCAGAGTGTTTTTCTGTTCCTTTTGTTTATGTTTAAATCTTTCATCCTTCAAGTCAACATTGCCTTCACCAGAAACTTGAATAGTAAACCAATTAAACTGGCAAAACCTAGTGAGCTCTGGAACTGGATATTTGGCTTTGTAAAGCTGATTATCTGAAGTTTTTTTCATGCTTTATACTGGAAAGATCTTCACTTAGACATGAAGGTAGACAGATGTTCTTGTAAAATCCAGATCATTTGCAAAGAAAAAGGGAGAAAGACTTATACACATTTCTTTCCATTTTATAGCAATTTTAATCTTCTTTAAAATGCACTGAAAAGCACTGGGAGGCCCCAAAATCTTTTGGTTCTGTCAAGCCGTCTGTTTCAGCTTCAGACCTAGCCACAGTGTCTGCTGTTCGAAGCCTTTGAAGTATCTACAGATTGGACTTGCACTGCCCTCAGCAACTCGAGGGAGGAACCAGTGGTTCAAAGGAGAAAAAAATCCTCTGCTCGCAGCCAAGTTTTGACTTATCTGTCAGGTTTGGTCCAATCCAAAGTTACTTCAAAAGGCTTCAAAGCGCAGACACAGTGGCTGGGGCTGAAGTTGACTTTGGAGATTTTTGGATCCAGGACTTACTAACATTTTCCAAAATTAAATTGCAAATGGATTAAAATGAAATCATATAATTAAATATATACTCCAACTCCTTTTCTATCCTTTTGCAATCTTCTGATAAAATGTACTCTAGGAAAGGTAGACATTTGACAATCAAAAATTGTTTAATTGTGATTCAGTTTAATTTAATCACTTCTGTTCTATCTGTGAAAGCACATGAAAGGTTATTAAAAGATAGTTGTCTGCCTCAGGTGCTGAGTAAAGCTGGTCTTTCACCCCACTGCTGAGCTCAAGGTGAGTCATTGCTTTCTCATATTGTTACATGCAGATCCTTGATGTATTTAAAACCTATATTGAGATTCATGAATACTCTGGCTCACTACTCCCCTCATTTCTCAGGATTTTTTTCACTACCAGCATATTGGCAGGGTTTTAAAACAATACTTTCTCAAAATATACTAACTTAAGTAAATCTAATTAATGTGGAATTCTAAGGTCTCCCTACTAAACATAGTGTCATTCTTAAGGCTAACCTTTTTACTAGAAGGGTTTTTTTGGTGAGAGGAGAACAAGCATGGCAAGAGGGTGCTTTGGGAAAGGCAACTTTGGATTGTCCATGGAATGTCCATTCTTCCCGGTCAGCAGCAAGAATGTGAACTCTAGTTGTCCTATCCCAATAAGATACTGTAGCCCATTAAGACAACTGACAAAATTCTCTCTCTGTGTCTTCCTTTTGAAGCTCCTCCTAGAATTGTTTAGGTTGGAAAAGATTTCTGCAATGATCGAGTCCTTAACACGACCAAGTCCTCCTACATTAGGCAAACAAATATTTCCTTGGATTCTACATTAAAATATTTCTGCAAAATGGGGAAAGGTCAGGCAGTATTTCTCTGTTACTGTGACCACACACTTTCTGTTCAAGGTGAAACTAGTTTAGGAAAAGGGTTGAAAAACTCAGTCTGGGATATGACAAAACCTTTTGATTAGTCAGTCTTCTGAAATGCAGGAGCAAGTAAATATTTCAGGCAGGTGGATTCAGGGGAAAAAAAGGAGGTTTCCATCTGTGTCCAGTGTTTTTGTGACCCCTCAGAGACTGATTGCCCTGCAGACTCAAGAGAGATGCTTACAATACCTTTTAGCTCTGTCTTTCAGAACAGAAGCTGTCTGGCTGTGGAAAAATATGAAGGTTTGTGCTGGCCTCTCTGCTTTTTGGTGTCTTTTAGCAGGTTTTGTTAAGTTGAGTGTGTGTCAGATGCTGCTGGCACCTAGTCTGTGGGTTTTGCCCACTTTGGTTGTGATAAAGAGAAGCAGTAAAATCTGTTTCAGACTACTTTTGTTACAGTGAGGTAGCCAAACCTGGACAATTCTTGCAGAACCTGATGCAAAGCTGAAAACTGTTTGTTCTTAAAGACAGAAGTATTTTTCTCCATTCTTATCAAAAAGGCTTTTGTCATAGACGCAGAAATCATTCAAAGTTGTCTCAGTTATTATAATCGAACACTAGAAAAATCTAGTAAAGAAGGGAAATAGCAAAAGGATGGCCTTTTTGTGCTGACATGCCTCTTATCAGGGGAGGAGGACTGTCATGTAAGAGGATCCAGTCAGGTAAATTCACATGTTACAGACTAAATTTGTAACATAGTAGACATATAAAAGATATATAATGCCTTTCAAAAGAGCTGGGGAAGCATGTTCATAAAGTGCAAAAGGAAAAGTTTATTTATTTAGAATATGCTGGGAATCTTGCTTGGTGATCATCAATCTAATACTTAGCATCAACATTTCTGGTTAAATGTATTAATGCAACTGTCTAATTAGATGAAGCACTGTAGAATTCCCTTCAGATGCACAATTGTTAATTAGGCAGAATACTGTCATTTAATTTCATATAGCTGAGAACTAATTCGGGTAAGCAGGTCATAATCACCCTTACTTGGCTAACTCCCCAACCAAACAAGTGAAAACAGTTCAGATTTCATTGAAGTCCAGTTGTGATCCCTTGTGCCTTTTTCTTTTCATCCTGCAGGTACACCTCTAACATCTTCATCAACATTTTACTAAGACTGTCAATACACGAGTTGGCTGATCAGTTTCCATATTGCACTGAGTCTGGCTGGGATGGAGCTAACTTTCTTCACAGCAGCTTGCCTGGTGCTGTGCTTTGCATTTGTGGAGAAAGCAGTGTTGATAACACAACAATGTTTTTGCAGTGGCTGAGCAATGCTTGTACAGCATCAAGGGGCTCCCTCTAAACACCTGCATCCCCAAAGGCCAGTAAACTGGGTGAGAGTCAAAGGCTGGGAGGGAACATGACTGGAACAGCTGACCCAAACTCACTGAAGGGGTATTCGGAGTCTCTTTGCTACCTGCGAGATGGAAAAACACTCAGATAAAAAAGAACAAAATGCTTTATATATCACTAAATGAAATCTTTTTGTCCAGACAAACCCTCAGAAGTTTTAAAGGCTCTGGTTGAAGAAAGAGTCACTCTTTCCCACTGCCTTCTGAAGGCAGACATAGGGGGACTATCCCTCTAAAAGACACTAGTTGGCTTTCTTAATGACTTTGCTGCCCAAAATCCAAGGATGAAGAAGCTTTGTAGGAATTTTTGTGTTATATGGGTAAAAAAATATAAGTGTGGAGAGAGATGAAAAGAATAAAGATGCACTTTGGTAAAGTTAGAAAAGAAGATCAAAATCCTGAACAGTAGAAAATTATTTAAATTTTTAGAAGTCTTTTCAGCTAGAAATCAGGAATACCTGTTTGAAAAAGCAGTCACCAAACTAATTTTAAATTTTAATACTCTTCTAATCAGAAAAAGTTTTATTTTATGTTAAATTTTTTACTCATATTTAAAAAATAAGGAATGGAGAAGAGCAAATATTGAATGACTGAGTCCTCCTGGAGCAACTAATACACAGAAAGTTTCAGTGAAAATATTGGCTATAGGCATATTTGGAGGTAAAGGACAGAGGTGTTGATTTCTTTTTCGTATCTCTCTCCTATCAAAAGAAATATCTTCTCTCAGATACAGAACAGGTTTTCTAAATTATTGTTTTTGAGACAGATGAGGATATTTCAAGAAAAATCCAGGAAGTATTGCCTCTCTATTTTCTGGAGTTGAAACCAAAAATATTTCCAAATAGCACACTACTTTCATGGGAATGGAAAGTTTGACCAAGACACAGAAATACACAAGTGAAGTAGAAATAACATGATCTTATACTACTCTGTATCAGACTTCATCTCGTAGGTAGTTATAATTGTAGCTTTAAATATAAAAGGAGAAGACATGTGGGTATTCTTCAACATCCAGCATCTCATTTTCCTATTCCTACACCCATCTGTTTTTAAAACATTTTGTAAAGCACTTACACTAGAATTACAGGGAAAAGGAATGGAAAAAAAAAAATTAAAAAAGGAAAAGGAGACGCTTCAGGGCCCAAGAGTCATTTAAGTATGTCTCAACTTGTTCCAGGCTCTGAATCCAGTACAACATTTTGTAGGATAGTAATGAGTAAGTAAGTTATTTTATCTGAATAATCAGTTTAAAATTGTTACACGTTCTTCAACTCATAATCACTTTTAGGTATTTTTAGTTTGCATGTCCTGTGATTTTTTAATCTGACTTGTGTTCCCTGCAGGTAAAGCATACCAAAGATTAGGCAGAAATACCCATTGCCCCACAGCTAATAAAAGTCAGAGTATGCTCTAATTAAGAAGGTAGGATGACTCATTATATAATCCACAGTATTCATAAATATTGGGATCAAATGTGGATAAGGTTTTCAGAGCAAGATGCATATAGATAATTTAGCCCTACAGGACACTACCAGAGCCAAGATTCTGTGATTTACCGAATGCATTCGCACTCTTTACAGCATGGCTAGAACTCTTCTGACTAACTTTTGGAAGTGCTGTATTATCCTTCTTACAATCACTTCATAACTTTCATTAGCTTTTGTTAAGTACCAGGATAATGGTTCTTTGTTAAACCTTTTAGTTAATTATCCTTTTAAGACAACATATTTCGCTTTACAGTTAAGACTTCAGCTGAGTTTTCTTGAAGCCCAAAGGAGAATAAATTACACAGTGAAACAAGGACATGGCATAGAAGCATTGAAAAGTTCTTTTTGTGTGCAAAAAATTCTGAAGGGACTTGGAGAGGAATACCGTTTTATTTCACTTTCAACAGGTTGCTCAAATTCAGTTCAATCCACAATGGAATTCTAAGCTGGATGGAAGAAACCAAGAATTGTTTTCCTGTTGTCGTGGGTTGACAGGTTTCTAGGTGAATTTCACCCTGCCAGGTCCTTTGGACGTGGCAGGGTGTCATGGGCCAATGACATTTAAGGTACGCCCTCTGCGAGATACAGTATTTAGGGAGCTGGACACTTGGAAATTCCTCTTTGGCTTCCGGCGTTCCAACAGGTAACAGGGGACCGGAGAGGGGGTTTTTTGCCAGGCTAGGCCTTAGGGCCGGCCTGGCTGGCCCTCTCCCCTCTCCCCAGGCTCCCTGAGGGCCAGGCCTGGCCCCCTTTTACCATCTGCTGGGCTGAGCCTCCCTGCCCTCCCCTGCTTCCCTCAAGGGCCGGGGCTTGGCTCCCTTTTACCATTTACCGGGCTGGTTTGGGCCCCCCACCTCTGGCTACTTCCAGCAGCCCCCCTCACTTGGCCTGGCTGAGTGGGGGAGGCCCCCCTCCCCCCGCGGTCCGCTGCAACTCATAAGATCCTGATGGAGCTGGCACAGCATG
>VZTF01008041.1:181775-235727 GCA_013397755.1 Cnemophilus loriae | reverse complement strand
GCTCTCTAAGTGGAATGAAGAAAGGTTATTCTAGAGGTGGCAAACTGACTGAGAAACATCAGATTTTGTGTCTTTGCATTGGCAGTTGGAGAAATATCTAAAAGAGAAGTTTGGAGGGGGGGAAGGAGGGGGAGGAGAGGTTTCCTGAAGGTTTAATCTAATTTTTATTATTTGGGTTTTTTTCTTTTTTTTCTTTTAGTTCTATTAATAAAACTTTCTTTATATTCTTTAAAGTTTGAGCCTGCTTTTCTTCTCCTAATCCTTATCTCACAGAGTAAATATCCTAAATAATAGGCCCAAATTTAAATTATTGCACTTAAATTGGATTGGCGAACTAAAAACCACTACACTTTAATTGGTGTTTCTGCCTGGTTGTATCAAACCACTACACTACAATTGGTGTTTCCTCCCGGTTTCAGACCAAAACTGTTACACCTGTTAGAGCCACTATTTATTTATAGGAAACAAGGTGTAGAAATCACAAATTAAAATCAGGCTGGTCTAGAATTCCGCAATTCACAAAGAGTTTAATTTGTTGTAAAACGAAACAAAAGTCAGTCTATGCTTAGAATTAAAAGTGAAAATTTGGGGAGTTTTATATCGGAATAAAAAAATTTAAATATAGCTGTTACCACGAGTATGTTTTTCAACACAATGCTAAGAAGTCCATAAAGAGAGGGGAAAAAAGCAGTACTTATTTCTGCTGGTGAGAATACCATCACTTTCTTTATCTCATATTATCTTGAAACATTCTATTTGACCTTGGGGACCTGTTTGGAGAGAAAAGACTTTCTAAGATTTTTGGCACAAGACAGGTCAGAAGACACAAATAAAAGAGCATCTGAGAAAACTAATCCTAACAACTCTGAAGTAAGAGTACTTTTTAAGAGATGATAGTGCAATAATTTGAGAGGTAGTGAGGAGAGCATTTGAAGGAGTTTATAACCACTACAATTAACAAGCAAATGTGTTTTCTCTTCACAAGCCTGAAACTGTCTCTTGTGGTAGCAATAGATGGATGCTAGTGCTGTAAACGATGACAAACAAAATGTATAGCAAGCCTTTTAAAGTATTCATATTTATAATTACATTTATATATTATTTATAGCAACTTACATAGATCATGTTAGCCTTCAGGCTCCTTCTGAGCCTTTTGGGCTCAGAAAAGGAGTTGGAAAACAGAAGTTCTGTTCCAGTTCTGTCTGACTCAGAAGTGTCTTTCAACTCACTGCATCAGCATTTCTCTTCCTGATGTACTTTGTATTGTCAGTTCCACAAAGCAAGGATGGTCTCTGATTTCTGTGCATGTAAACAGCACAGAGAAGTTTCAGGCTCAGCTGAGGTGTTTAGGGTTATGCTGTGTATTCACAGGTGTATGTGTAACCAAGAACTTATTTCAGTTTCTAACAAGGTCTTGTTAGTTTCACGAAATTGCAAGTCCTCCTAATTTCCAGTAATTGTTGGCCATTTTGTTGGTGCACTCCCAAATCTTGATTAGGAATTTAAAAGAGGCAAACTACCAGCTCCCTTTCCGCATACTCCCTGGAAACACACATAGTTTAATAACTGTCCCTCTTTCTCCAAAAATTCAAATGCTATCTGCAGCTGGATACAAATCTCAAAAATTCTACATTGTGTGGAGGAAAAGTTGTCAAGGTGAAAGTCCAGTCTCAGAATTGTGGCTAAGCAGGAATGCCAAATACAAACCATATAGACTATGTTGAAATGTCTGGAAATTGTTTCAGGTAGTATCTGTGTTCAAGTCATCCTTGATTAAAAATGCAAAATAAATACCATACTAAGTATTTTCTAATCATAAGCAGAGAAGAAGATCTATAAGGGCTTAAATAGAAAGGACTACAGAGGGCCTTACAATTAACACATCTTTTTTTGCTATTAACATATCACTCGATCTGTCACTGGAATTTGAGAAGCCAGGGATCTTGTAATATGGAGACAGAGCATTGCCAGTCTGTGATCCAGTGTTGCTATACCTGTGGCTTTGGAAAAAAAGCATAGTCTCAAAACACTAAGGTTACTTGCAATGGGAGTGCTGTTTTTCATGAGCAGGATAAAGGGCAAGCCTTCAAAGATTAAGGTTGTTTAAAAATTAATTTGGCAGTGCTGTGAAATCAGTATCATGTTATTGCTTTTGCACTTTCCCCCCCTTCCTCTCAGACTTTGTTCAGGTTTGGATGTTTAGTGAGCTGAATCTAGCAGCAGAGGCAAGTAAATTCCCTTTTCCCTGAACCTCTGGGGCCCTCATGAGGGCAGTGAGGGGGGAAAGCAGCTATTCAGAGAAATTTCAAGGCTACTATATGAAATAGTCGGAGTAATCCTGTTCCACGAATTCTCCTTAAAAAAATGAGAAAGCTCTCTCATTGTGATAGGTAATGCAGGAAATGAGAACAGAGAAAGGTGCATTTTTCGGCCACATAGATAAGGTGGCTTCTACCCAAAAATCATTGTATCATAAGCAAATCTAATGCCAAATGCCATTATCAAAGAGTTAGGCACCTAAAGTCAGATAAAAGATTTTTTACTAATCTTGATACTAACAGTATTGCTATTACCACTGTTGAATAGGTCGAAGTAACATAACGTTATGAGGAAACATAGAAGTTATCTGTGGTTGAAAGCAAGAAGAAAAAATGCCATCCAGAACCTCAGGGAGCTCTCATTTAGTCTTGAAGGATCTCAGCACAGAGGGCTCACTGCAGAGGCACACTCAGCTTGTGAATCTAAGTACACCTTCCTTAAAAGCCCAGAAAAGGGACATAGTTTGAAATTCATAAGAGAAAATTCAGATACAGAAGAAAACCAAGTTAGCTTGAAAAGGTTTTTCATTAATTAGCAGCAGCTATGTTAGTTACAAATTACATAAGTGGTTAATGATATTGCTTGTATATTATGCTCCCTAATCTCATAAATTCTCCACAAGCCTAATCACCGCTATGCCACTTGTGAGGTTTTTCAGGCAAACCACATTAAAAATTGCTGCCTGTCTCAGAATCACTTGATATGCAGAGAACACGGTTTTACTCAGAGTAAGCAGAAGGATGCATTTAACACCTGTACTAATATATGCGATATTCTTTAACTTATATCAGTTTTTTGGGAACAAAAATTGGAATAAATTTGGTTTGTTTTACATGGCATATAAAAAGTCCTCAAAGAAGTATCAGGCTGATTGACCTAGTATACCTTAGAGCTGAGTTCAGTCCAGGTACTCAGGTATACATATGGGGAAATTAGAGAAATTGATCTGAAGGACAGAAGTAGGAACTGAAGGTTCCTTAGGAACTGCAATCCAAGATTTAGATGCCCGAAACATTAATGACTGAAAGACATGGAAAGACAAAATTAAGAGTCTGAGCAAATGCGCGCTGATGAAAGCAGGAACTGAGATTTAAGTCCAGTTAACAAAAAGGAGAGTGCTTTTAAGAAACACTGATTTCTCTTACAATCTTCATGGCAGAAACATAATTTTATCTCTAACAAACAAAAACAAAAACAAAAACAAAAACAAAACCAAAAACTGAGTGAAACACTTTCAACACTCAACCTGAGATTTTATTTCATTTCAGTCAGATACAGAATTGCTTTTTTTTCTACTTCATTGTTAAGTTCCATTGTAAGAGATACCTTGAAAGAATAGCTCCTGCAATTGCCCTTTGATATCCATTTAAAATCAGGTATCTTGCACATGCTGCAAAGCAGAAATCCTTGAATGGTTCATACCAATTAAACCTAATATTTATTAGAGAATCACAGACTACCCCAAGTGGGAAGGGACCCACAATGATCTTCAAAGTCCAACTCTTAGCCCTGTGGAAGACACTCCAAGAGTCACACCATGTGCCTGACCATTGTTCAAACACTTCTTGAACTCTGTCAGGCTGTGACCACTTCCCTGGGGAGTCTGTTCCAGTGTCCAGCTCTCCCTGGGTGAAGAACCTTTTCCTAATATCCAACATAAGCCTTCCCTGACACGGCTTCATGCTGTTGCACTTACCCTCATAAGGAAGCTATAAGACTATTTAAACTGTTTAATCTGTGTTTTTTTATTCCTAAGCAAAATCTTAAGTAATCAAAATTTACTTATACACCAACAATCTAAATCAATGGCACCAACAGATGCTACAATCCAATCTGGTTTTGATAATGAGAAATTTGGTGTATGATGTCTATAAGGAATGAGGATAATATTCAAACTACCTTTGTTTACTGGGCAAATTCCAGCTGATTACATCAAGCTAAATCAAACTGACCTTTTGGAAGTACAATGGAAAAATAATAGTCAAAACAACTATGGAGAAGTAATTAGAACTCGAAGAATGGAGATAAAGATGCTTATGGGGAAAATGCTATTTCTAGAAGTCATCCAAAGTTGCAAAACTGTTTTCCAATGCTGTGAACTAAAGAAGATGCAAAAGGTGTTTCTTGAGAAAGATCTTAGGTGGTAGAAGAAAAAGGTTCAATGAGCATCTTAGAACTCTAGATGAAACAGCAGTGAGCTATTTGACATAAAACTTGGGAAGAAACCTGGCAGCTATGCTCAGTCATGGTATATGATGATACTTCTGGAGTAAGACCCAACTGTTTATGCTCTTACTTACTTTCTCCCCCACTTACCAAGCATGTACAGGCAAAAAAAAATGTTTCAGACATTTCATACCAGCTTGTCTTGATTGTCTTGTACAAGTTAAACATAAATCAGCTTGTCCAACAGTACTCATTCAAACAAAGACTGCAAACACAAATGCAGGAGGAAAAAAGGTGTCTAATTAACTTTAATGCAGGCAGGGGGAACCAGTCTAAATCTGTAAAAACCTCTGCTGCAGGTAATGTCATGTCCCATTCCAAGTATTATGACACTTTTCTGGCACTGTATTATTTTACAAGGGTTAAGCAGATAATTTCTCTGCACATCTGAATGGTGTTTTTCAAGAATTACAAAATTATAGATGATGCAGATTGTAAAGGTTCTGGGACAAGCTACTTTGGTCCAATAAATGAGACGAACCTCTAGATCTCCAGTCAGTTAATCCATTCCTGTTATCTACAAGTAATTGTTCTGGAAAACTTGTCCCTAAATGATGTACCATAGTATAGTTAGTTGGCCTATATATTTATGGTAGAGGTAATCCTGCCAGCTGGCTCCAACAAAAGCACTGTTCTCTCAGGCTCAAAAAATGGAAAATTCCCTACTAGTGAGGAGCTACCGTGGGAGAGATGCCTCTTGTCCTTTTCAGGGAGAATTAGATACAGCACAAAGAACACTGCTGTTAACATTTTTGATATGGTCATTCCACACAGGGTCATATATTGGTGTGGTTGATCTTGATTGGATGGCAGGTGCCCACCGGAAGAGCCACTCCATCACACCCCTTCCTTAACTGGACAGGAGACAGAAAATACATGAAAGGCTCACGGGTTTGAGATAAGGAACAGGAAGAAATCACCCAGTAACTGCCGTCACAGGCAAAACAGACTTGACTTGGGAAAATTATTTTAATTTATTACCAATCAAATCAGAGCAGGGTAATGAGAAATTAAATCTTAAAACACCTTTCTTCTACCCCTGTTTTCTTTCCAGGCTCAACTTTACTACTGATTTTCTCTATCTCATGTCACCAAGAGGCTCAGGGGGATTAGGAATTAGAGTTTGGTCAGTTTATCACATTGTCTCTGCCACTCCTTCTTCCACAGGGGGAGGACTTCTCATACTCTTTCTCTACTCCAGCATGAGGTCCCTCCATGGGAAGCAGTCCTCCATGAACTGAATCAGCATGAATCCTTCCACAGGCTGCAGTTCTTCATGTACCTCTTCAGTGTGGGTCCTTTCCACAGGGTGCTGTCTTTTGGGAAAACCAGTGTTGGTGCACCATGGGGTCACCAGTCCTGCCAGAAAACCTGTTTCAGTGTGGGCTCCTCTTTCCATGAAGCCACAGCTTCTGCTCCAGGGGTCACAGCCTCCTTCAGGCATCCACCTGCTCCTTCAGGTCCACCTGGTGTGGCGTCCTCTATGGTCTGCAAGTGTGTCTCTANGCTCAACTTTACTACTGATTTTCTCTATCTCATGTCACCAAGAGGCTCAGGGGGATTAGGAATTAGAGTTTGGTCAGTTTATCACATTGTCTCTGCCACTCCTTCTTCCACAGGGGGAGGACTTCTCATACTCTTTCTCTACTCCAGCATGAGGTCCCTCCATGGGAAGCAGTCCTCCATGAACTGAATCAGCATGAATCCTTCCACAGGCTGCAGTTCTTCATGTACCTCTTCAGTGTGGGTCCTTTCCACAGGGTGCTGTCTTTTGGGAAAACCAGTGTTGGTGCACCATGGGGTCACCAGTCCTGCCAGAAAACCTGTTTCAGTGTGGGCTCCTCTTTCCATGAAGCCACAGCTTCTGCTCCAGGGGTCACAGCCTCCTTCAGGCATCCACCTGCTCCTTCAGGTCCACCTGGTGTGGCGTCCTCTATGGTCTGCAAGTGTGTCTCTACTCCACTGCGGACCTCCATGGGCTGCAGGAGCACAGCTGCCTCATGGTCTTCATCACAAGCTTCAGGGGATTCTGAGCTCCGGTGCATGGAGCATCTCATCCCTCTCCTGCACTGACCTTAGTGTCTGCAGGGACTCTTGTATTCTCACTCATCTGGCTGCAATAGCTGTTGCCCAGTTTGTTTTTTTTCCCTCTTCTTTAATCTGTAACCACAGAGGAGCTGCCACTGTCACTGATGGGCTCAGCTTTGGCCAGCAGCAGGTTGGTGTTGGAGCCAGGTGGCACTGACTATGTCAGACACAGGGGAATCATCTGGCAACTTCTTACAGGACCCATCCCTGCAGCCCCTCTGCTACCAAAATCTTGCCACACCCACCCAATACAACTGGATATCTAGAATATGTATGACCTTTTTCTTCGCTTATCCTGCAATTAATCTAATCAATAAAAGCAGGTGAATTTATGAAGTTCTCATTCTGCAGTTTCTTGACAAAAACACATTTAGGGAGTAATTCTCAATTCTGCAGGCTGAGGACACAATCTCACGTATGCTCTCCAAGACAGGTTTCATTTCCACCAATATTCCCTTATCTGAGTTGCATTCTGAACTGCTGTAAGGACTTACAAGAATGTAGTTAACTGTCTCAAAACACTGTCAAAGAAGGAACTTCCCACAAAATAAGCCACCACAAGAACTTGAGATAGACACGGATGACATGGCAAGAAGGAGCTAATTCCAGGCCTAATGGATGTTAAGGTTTGGTTAGTATACAGACAAAAATTCCCACTGTGGCAAACTGCAGGCAAGGAAGCAAGTGCTTATACACTTGCCATCTCAGGTTATGGGAATGGCACCTAGGCCCCGTGGATAGCTGGGACTTGGACTGTATAAAATGGTACCTCCAGAAGAAAGACTCAGGCATCCCACCTCTGAGAAGACCAAGGTGAAGAAAGACCAGCAGGTTGCCACAGGAATCCACCGCAGTGGTGATATCTTTGCTTAATCTCTCTCTCTCTCTTTCCCTTCCCCATCCCCTCCTTGCCCCCACTTCCTATTTCTCTCTATCTGTCTACCTCACATTTACTGTTAAATCCATACTGTTGGCTTTGCCATATGGTCTCATTTGCACCTTAATTCAGGCAAAGGCATATCTTATAATCAGATCATAACTTCAGATTGCAAATGTAATAGTATTCTCCACCAGCTTTTAAATCCATTATTGAATGGTCATGCATTAGCATGTTCTCACATCACTAGCCTCACCATCAGGCACATTTACACCATATGCTCCTTTTCTAGGTATTCCTTCAGGTCATTGACCACCTTTTGGAATGTCATCATTTGTGCTGAAGTTCCACATAAATCAGCCAGAAAATTATCACTGAATTTCCCATATCCATTATTTAAGCCACTTAAAAGTAGCTGGGTAAAATGTTTGACAATATCCTGAAGCACTAAAGAATTTAATTTCCTGCTGTGGAAGTGGGAGTGATAAGATAAACTAATGTAGCATCTCCATGCCCAATATCCATAGTTTCTTGATCATTTAGGCTCTAAAAGGATGATTAATTAAGGCAGCTGCTTCTCAGCATCACTTGATTTTTTTCTTTCTTTCTTTTCCTTTTTTCTTAACATTTAGGCTATTAATTTCTCAGTATGATGGCACATTTTTAACATACTTCTGTTAACAGCAGTCCTTTTTTTACTGCATCCATCTTCATTAATCTCCATTACTATCTGGTTATATGTCTCTAAAGCTCCTCAGCTCCTCTGCAGCTCAGAGGGCAATTCACACCATATATCATTTCACACAGTCAGTTATGACATTGCATTTCTCAAGAGAGAGGGAGAGGAAAAAAGATTCCTGCAGTGAGATTTTCACTTGAATCCCTTTCTGAACATACAACAGCAACCAGCACACAGTCAATCCATCATCTGGGACTCAGACTTCTTCGTACAGACTGTGTTCGCAAATGCATATTTTTTTATATAAAGGGAAAAATTACTCCAACAGAGATGATAACATTACATTTGAAAACAAAACAAGTATTAAGTTGTTTTTTAAGGACACTTGATACTAAATGGAATTTTCATTTTACAGCTTCGAAAGTTTGAAAAAAAACCAAACCCATCTTATAAAAATTACACCACAATTTTTCAAGTGTAGTTCTGCAACCTTCCAGCTTGCTCTTTCTTTGAATTCTTACTGTTAAATATCTTCCATCTTTTTATATATAGCACTTCTCATTAGAAATCTGACTATTGATGAAGTTGTAGAGCAATGTCTTTTAGACAACAGAAACTGTTTTTTGATCTTGTGATTTGTTTTGTATATTCTGATAAAATCTATTGAACATTTCAGATTGAACTGATTGTTATTGTTTAGGAAATTATGCACTAGAATTGATATTTCAATTGTGAATGCTGTATTTATCCTTTTCTTTATAAAATCATCTTAACAGTTATTGTAATAAAACATGTGAAACTGACAAATTATTGTAATAAAGACTGAACAACCTGAAACAGGTTGATTTTATTGGATTGTTTATCCTAAAAGTGACAAATGTGGAAAAACTACCATATTTACTCAAAACTGGATCAACATAATCTTGTATTATGACATTCCAGATTGAAATAAATCTTTAGTATTTTTTCCAGCTTTCTGATTTCTAGTCCTTCCATTAAGTCAAGCATTTCTACTGTAAAGAAAGAATTTTTGTGCCGGACTGATATATAGTGTTGGTCACTATTTTAGTCCTCATCACTAGATAAACCATCCATCAGATCTAGGATAGTCACTAGTTTAAGTTACACTCAAGTCAGAAGGCAGAAAGTTATGCATCCATTCCACAACATCCAGAAGTTTAAAAATACATTTGAAAAAAAAGAAAAGTCTATTGGGGTAGCCTTAGCCTTAGCAGATTTCTTTTGTAAGATAAATACAAAACGTAACATAAGCAAAGTAGGTAGTAATGTTTCTAACTATCAAAGCAATAAGGCTTTGGAATAACCTTGCACTTAAAGCAGCAGAGATAACAATGTAGATAGAATTTTGATGAATACTGAGAGGTTTGTAATATGAATAAAAGGATGATGTCTTCTGCCATCATGGGTATGTTCCATGAATTTATTTCTTTCTGTCTTTCCTCATTGTTATCTTCATGCACTCAGTTTGAAGATAGTCTGCTCAAAAGAAAGTGGAAGGTACTTTTGGCATGTAAATACGTCATAGAAGACTATACTCAAATGTCCTTAACTTTACTTGTGTCTGCTACAGAGTTTTCAGAAATGAACTATACGATTTGCATTTGGAAAATAAAATTTAAGACAGAAATAATTGGAAAAAAAAAGCAGATGTGGAAACTGGCAAGACTTGGTTAGCACAGATTCCACTTGATTTATATCCCACAGAACTACATGATCTCTTAAGAATGAAAAGAGAAGAAACAGCAGACAAAGAGAGTTCAAATATATCCAGAGGAAAAAAATTGATAAAATATTTTGAAATTTTTTAGAAGAACTTAAGAATTTGGGGGAGGGGGAAGGAAAGAGGAAGAAAAAATGATTGCTAGAGAGGGTATTAATAATAAAATTTGAAGGGGGCTATTTTTTATTACTTTTAACCAGATTTTAACTGATATCAATGTAAATAAAATACAGAGGGAAAGAGGAGTTAATTTATGTGTTTTCACAATATTTTAGTAGCATTATTCATGCAATGATTATAAACAATATGTTCACAATCATACATTTACATGGAATTTCACAATAGAATAAGATAGCTTTTGTTTTTTGCAGAACTCAGGTAAAAGTCAGAGACAAATTCCTCTTCCTCAAACATGTCTCTTAACTGGAATGATGTCAACCTGATAGTGCTCTGTAACCACAACCAGACCACGAGCAATGTATTTTACCGCAGGCCTCAAGGCCACTGAGGACAGTGTCAAAAGCATTTCTTGTTATCATAAGCAATGTTTTTTAGTTAAAATAATATCAAAGATCCACATGACACTTAACTACATCTATAGAAACTACAGCAAAAGGAAAGAAAAAGATTTCCCATAATTATAATCGTTGATGGCAATCTCCTGATTTTTAGTTGCTTAATGAGGGAAAAAATATTAGAGACAGTTGATCTGATATGTGAGGTCATATTCCATTTCAGATAAATTAGTACAGAACCACAGCTGGTGATTCCTTTTGCTTATATTGCAGCTCTCCTGCAGAACCAATATACTTGAAGTCTTCAGTTTCTAGGTACTGGTGAACACCTAGATATGACAGCCTGCATGACCAACTAAATTCCTGATGCAATCTATGACTAGACCACTAATTATCTCTCATTCCTGCCTGTACTTTCATACGTCTTCCTACTGTACCTTCTGTGGACAGCAAAGTTTCGTTCACATTACTATCCTGGACACTGTTATTTACATTCAAAACAATTCTTGTTGAATAGTATTTATACTTGAGGGCATGCCAGCTAGCCAAAGGGGCCATGACAGAAATTTGCCAACAGGAATGTCTTTCCCAGGAAGGGAGAACCCTGTGGGGTGCAGGCTGGGGCCAGCAGAGTCGGGCAGCAGCTCTGGGGGATAGCCCCAGGGGGCAGCACGTGGCCAGCCATGCACATGGGCAGCAACGGCGGACAGCATTGTCAGGGCATGTGGGTACAAGACTGTCCCAGAGCCTGGGAAGGGACTGGCCTCTACTGTGTACATCAGACCACATCGCGAATATCACCCTGCATACAGGGAAGACATCCACAAGCTGGCTGGAGGTGAGAGGAAGCCACCAAGGCAGTGGGGATGGAGCCTTTGCCCTGTGAGAAGAGGCTCTGAGGCATGCTGAAGTGATTTTTCTTTCATTCTTATGCCAAGATAGAAAGAATATAATAAAAAAAAAAATTGGCTATTATTTTGCACAGTTTCTCATGGACATTTAAACACACAGATACTGAAGGAAACTAAATGACTGAGCTATGTCTGCATATAATAACAGTGGGAATTTTCAGCAGTATGTTGAAATGTGGATGTGACAAAATATAGCTCCAAGTACATTTTTTAACGTAATTAAATTAGGTGTGTAAGTCACTAAAAATATACTACTATAATGTAAATTTGTAATTTTGGTTAAAGTAGCAATTTAAATTAAAATGCAGCTGTGTTTTCTGAAGCTCAAAAAAGCCAGTGATACGTACTAAGTTTAGCAGACTACCATTTCTGAAACAAGAGAACAGAACAAATATCTGCCCAATACACAACATTTTCCCTTTACAGTTCTTTTTCTTTCCCTTCCTTGCTCCTTTTAAAGAAATTTCATTAAAGCCAATTCATCTGTTGGATTTTTAAACCTCAAAAAGCAAGCGATTTTTAATTACTAATAGAAAAATCACTCGCAATTACTGACAATACTACACCAAAGGTCTATTT
This sequence comes from Cnemophilus loriae, assembly GCA_013397755.1. NCBI lineage: Eukaryota > Metazoa > Chordata > Aves > Passeriformes > Corvidae > Cnemophilus > Cnemophilus loriae. The sequence goes on along the minus strand of VZTF01008041.1, from coordinate 223,792 downwards.
TGGATATATTTATTTCCAATAAATTCACCAGCTTAATACAAAGGAATAAGATAGACTTACTTTTGTTTGTTTATTTGTTTGTTTATTTTTTTGGGGGGGAAGGGGGCAGAATCAAGAAATAAAAAGGTCATAGACTGCTTCCAGAATCAATCACTCCCATATTTTCTTCTCTGTATGTTAAAACCAAAAGGAGAAAAAAAGTCATGCACGCATTCCAAATTCCGTGAATTCCACTCAGCTATACAGTAACCATGTAATTTCTAAATAAGCATAGATTATCCAATATCCCTCACAGGTCCTTAGGCACATTTTTAAATACATCTTTAAAATAATATATTAGATTGGTTTAGACTCATATATAGAATGGAATCTGCAACCTATTTTGTTACAATTCCAGTTTAAATTGTAGAGAGCTGAAGAAAACAGTTTATTTCTGATTAAGATGACACAACTGGTCAGCAGTGCATGCAGGAATAACAGCACACCTTTCTTGCAATACAAAAATGTAACAGAAATTTTTTCCGCAGGATGGGGAAGAAGTAAAAATTCTCATCATGAAGAAAACTGCACCTAGAATTTTCAGTAGTAGGTGAAGGAATTGATTCTGAGTACACATTAAATCCATCTTTTGCTGCCCATAAATTCTCAATAAAACTCTTGGCCCAGGTCTCAGCCCAGAACCTGCACAGTTGGAAAAGTATACAGCATCTGAAAACTAAGTCAGTGCATGGAGATTGGTCAGCAGATCTGTGATCCATGACAACACAGGGAAAACTCATCTCTGCACAAAAAGAATTTTCTTAGGGGTGGGTACTACACCAAAAAAATATTAATTCCTTGAAGGATAATACCGCACCCTTCCTTTTCATCCAAACCTCACTATCTTCTGATTCTAGTGCAGATCCATTACCCTATCTTCATCACAAATAAGAATTATAATTAATACCTATCGCACTACATTCACATTCAGAAAAGAATATTGTTTCAGAGCCTACACTAATCTAGCAGAGGAAGAGAGAAGAAACATTGCAACTGAAGGAGGTCAGGTAAGGATGACACAGAGTGAAAACCTACATGGAACAGAAATAAACTTCCCATTCAAACAGTAATTTCTCTGTAGAATGATAAATAAGAATTTTTGGATAAGATGTTGTAAATATAAAATATTGTACAAAATGAGGCAAAAAATACATTCATTTATTTTGAAAGCACACTCTAGTAACAGCCTCTGTGTAGCAGAAAAAATATTACATTGGATTGTCATTTCAAGGTTGGGTATTATATGTCCTATATGCTGTAACAGATTTTTTCTGATAAACTTGCTGTTCAGACTCTACCAACAATCTTGCTTCCCCAAAAGTCTGCAAAAAGTCTGGTATGATCAGACTGACAAACATCTTGTTTTAAGTTCCAGTGGAGTACAGCCAACCTATTTGAATTCAGGCCTGCACTGCTAATCTGAAAGCTGCAAGGAAGAGAAGCCATGGAAACCACAGAAGAACAAAAATGAAGCTGACTTGAATGCAACCTTCAAAAAAGAATTTAATAAGAAAATTATGGAATATGAATTAAAAATGCCAACAAATTAAATATATTCATCATGATATAAAAATTGCAGTATGTGGCAATTTTTTATTGCAACCACATTGTGCTTATTAATACTGCAATGGAGGATGAGCAGCTCAGGATTTATTCTGATTCTGTGGTCATCCATTCTTAGGTATTCAAGTACTTACAACTCTAAATCTAGATATTAGAAGCAGAGTAAACATGACAATACAGTTCTGCAAGCAAGCGCTTGATTCTGACTTGGGTTTATTCAGGTCTACAAACCCACTTCTTGATTTCTTGCTTATATAAGCATGGAAATACATAAGCTTTGTCTATAGGTATGCTAGTACAAAGCCATTTACAAAACTACATGTTCTTCAAGATCATCACTGCAAGCTTTATGACAATCATGAAATGAGGATCACAGAATCACTTTAACATCCTCAATAAATAAATACTTAAGTAATTAAATAATAAAACAAACAAATTAAAAGAAAAGGAAAGGAGATCTAGAGAAAGAAAAACATATTTTCTGGCACTGGCAATGAAAATGTTAGAATCCAAGCCTTCTGATCATTGGTGTAAACTCTATAATTATCAGAGCATTTTGCTGACACTGTAAGTAATGCATAGTTCAGGGGCAGGAGTTTCCAAAACCCTTTGTCAGTGTTCTAGACCAGAAGCAACTTAATAAATCAGGCCAGACTATGGCCCACACGACAGCTAGGAAATACACAGGCATACAGATTTACTTTTAGGTCCAAAAACTAAATTTAGACTCTGAACCCAGACTGTGATTTTTCAGTAGTATACTTTTTCTAGGAATAATACTCTTGCCTAATGTAGTGTGACCCAAAAATGAAGATGATTAATGTTCTCTAATTCCTTCTGTGTGTTAACTCCCTTAGACAGTTAAATCTCCCTAGGCTGGCTTGTCCAACCGTCATTCTCAGGAGGCACCCTGGGCCCCAGTGAATGAGCACCGTCCTTTCATTTATAGTGATGCTGAGAGGCATTAACCAGGTGTAGAGGAAAGCAGGCAGTCTCTCTAGAACTGCAAGAGGCAGTGTTGATCTCAAACCCTGTCTGTATTCAGTGCAGCTAAGAAAGCTCTGTACACCTTGAAAGCAAGAGAAGCGCTCTTGAAAAGCCTGTGATCCTAAAGATATCTCAGGCCATACTTCATAAGACTCTTTGTAACTACTGAAAAGGCAAAGCTGAAAGAATAATCTGAGAGTTGTTCCCCTAATCTGTTTCAAACAATTGGTTGGTGAGCATCTGCTAAGAAGTCTACATTACTTCAGCTGGCTGACACCTGTGTTGCAAACACGGCATCTAGATAGGCATATTCACACGACAAAGGGGTCCGCATATCTTCATGTATGGCATATATATTGTATATTCACAAAGAAAGAAAACTAACAGAACATTAAAGATACACCAGCCCTAACACAGAATTATGGAAGTGTGAAGAATGGTAAATTTGCAAACACCTAAAGCAATGCAATCACCTTTTTTACTAGCACGAGCAGTTAATATTTATAATGCAGAAAATCGCGAACATCTGCGCAGCAGTAGAAAAAGGTATTTGTAGTTAAGGATGTAGTCTAAGTCCAATAAAAAGGAGTTATTTCCTACAAAATATTTAAATGAGCTACTCATTTCATCAGCAGCAGCTGATTAAAAAGATTAAAAGATTAAAGCTAAAGATTAAAGTTAAAAGATTATAGCTCTTTACACCCATGTCTTGCCTTCTGTAGAACAATTCAAGGTGAAACTCATGATCTCGGGTAGAAGAGGAAGTTTGGAATATGTCAGGTCAGTATCCTGTCTTTCTTGCTGGAGACCTTTTGTATTACTCTTTCACCTACTTGATGCTTATCCTTCACCTGTTGTTAATAAATTCCATAGAACCCATTACATAAATTTTGCCAATTATATAAAAAAGAGGAATTGCTCATTATAATGAAGCGACATGCTATAAGACAGTGATGTGGAGTGTTTGCTTCGAAAAGCTAGACTCATACATATTCTGATTGTAATAACTATTCTAAACTAATTTTCTTCTTGAACTATTTATACTGTGTTTCAAAAGACTTCTATTAAAATGCACAGAAACGAGATTTCCACAAATAGAGAGCATCCACATATTGTATTAGTGCAAAACAAGCTACTAGCTTTTCGAATTATGCTCACATAGAGTGGAAACAGTGTAAGGAAAAAAAGAGCTTCCAGCACTTCAGTGAGGCAAACAGAAAATCCATTTAATCTGATAGACTCTAAGAAAATTTTCAGTTGTAGAAGAGAGTTATCTGGAACACATATCCATAAATTTAATTCTGTTTAAGTACTGTGGTAGACCAAACAGTGTTCTATATCATTATGGAAACAATGGCTTGGTTGTAGGACAATTTTTCATCTTCCTAATGTGGGCAAGGCTTACAATTCAGTCTTTCTAAAAATGTCTTCCTTTTCTCCTGTCTCAGCACCAGCACTCGAGTCATGGGACAGTTTTGGTATTTGTAGGACCTGGGCTCAAAGCTTTAGACTGTAAATTTTTATTTTTTTTTTTTTTTTTAATGAGTACTGGTGTATTGATTGGCTTTCTAAAACAAAAATACAGGAACAGTTGGGGATCCGAAAACTCAATGGTCATGTTTCTACTTTTAAATGGATGTAAATATCATTATTAAGAGGCAGTCAGAAAGATGGACAAGAGTGTATTCAGATCTTTTGGTATCTGAGTACTTGTAGACATTTAGATACAAGGAAAGTGGCAAATGCCAGTGGTCCATTCTAACTTTTGTTTTAGATGATCCATAGATCTCTGAACATGAGTAATTCTTTCCCTTTTAAAAGCAGGTGAGAATTTAAGATAAAAATTTTTCTCTTAAGGCAATTTTGTCTGGAGGAAAAAAGTAGCAATTATTAAAAGTATAAACTGAGAAACATTCCAAAATACTCGTGATTTGGATCTCTCTGAGGAGATTATTTTCCAGAGAAAATAACAAATAATCTTAAATAATCTTAAATAATTCCTGGTCTCTGGTAGCAAGTAAAAATACAGACTACTCTGATTTATATTCCAAAATACTTAGGTCATATTATAGTTTTGACGGGACAAAATAATGATTATCAAGTAATTGGAGCATCAGCAGCATACATAGGACTGTCTTAACTTGCACCAGAGAGATCTCTTACCTACAAAAAGCAAATACAAGGTAAGGCTAGTCAGAGGAGAGCTCCTCCTATCATCCAAGGATTTTTCTTTATCTGTCATGTCAGCAGCTGCATGGGGCAGGGCCCGTAATTCCTGTGGTCTGGTGATTTCCCATCTATGAGGAGCTCAAATCTGGAATCTGCAGCATCATTTTATAACCATTTAGAGATACATGATTTTTACCTGAGAAGCTTGGAAATTCCTTAGTCAACAGGCTGAGCATCCTTTAATGCTACACATAATATATTTAGAGTACAATGTACGATAGTACAATGTACTATTACACATAAGTAATTCAGAGTACAAAGGAAGAAAAAGTATGGCTCAAAAACACAGAAAAAATAAATAAATATTTAGAATAAATAAAATGTTCATGATATTTATATTCTGAAAACTAACCCGTCCATCTAAAATGAGCAAGCAATAAATCCTAAATTTCAGAATCAACTGGGAAAGAAGTTTAGATATACATCTAGGTTTTCTTCATGTTTTACAGGGCTTGCTTTTCTTCTTACTTCAAAATGATGCAAAGAAATTCTAATAATAACTTTATCTCAGAATCAGACCTCAGCACAGAAAGCTTTGGATTTAGTCTGAGGTTTTAAACCATTGCTCAGTAAAACAGATACTCTATAGAGTTACCTGAGAATTCCTGAATACCCGAAAGTATCATCCCTGACTTGCAGGAACACATAAATAGGGAGTTCCCCAAAAATGTAGGAGTATAATCCTTGAGATATTCTTTAAACTAGGAATTTCCTGAACCTTAAGTTTTCTGTCTAAATCCATTATATTTTAAATTACTTCCCATAAGTTCTTAAATTATTTTCAGTATTTTTTTTCCTGAAGAAGTAGGAAAAATACCATAACTTAGAATTGTGAAATATACCTCAGAGGCTTCCTTTGAATAGTTTTGTTAGTGTAATCTCAGCTATTGACTTTGAACAAGACAGAAAACAAAAAAAATATAAACCCTCCTCTGGCTTCTAGTAATTTTCTCCCCGACAAAAATGATGATGGAGCTACACCAATAAGCTTGGGGTTTAGTGCTTATATCAAAAGGGCAAGTAATAAAATATGACTATAGTATTAAGAGGCTAAATCACATTTTCTCCAAGGTTGGAAATATAACTGAAAGACGAGGAAAGCATTTCTGTGAGTCATTTAAATGACCAAGAAAAAGCCTTTACATAGGAAGCCTACTTTTCATTGGACTGAATATCACAATCCAAGATATTTTTGCTAACCTGTACTTTTTAACACAATCTTGCCAACAATTGCTTAAAACTGCCTTACAAGCAGGTAGTGTATTTCCTCAATAAGCATCTTTCCTTTAGTAAATGGTTACTAGAAAATGAAAGCTCTTTTGATTTCTCCAACTTTTGCTGAGAATTGCACGGTATTACTATACCATCATTGCCAACAGCTTTTAATGCATAGGCCCAGAAAGCTATGTAAGTCTCCTCATTGACTGTAGCCATTCTCTCATACTATTAAAGACTTATCTGGTGCCTCTGGAAGTACATATCTTCGCCCAGACAGCTGTGGAATTATGGGGATATTACTTTTCATCAGCAGAAGTGAATCAACCATTTTGGATACTCTCAGTTACCCACAAAAACAGTCGTACCATGGTCTTTTTTAGAGGAGTGAAGATACATACTTCAGAGAATAACAAAAATATGGATCACCAGCCTGTATTTTCTCAGAAAGCATCAAGTCAGCCCCTTCATCAAGGGAAAATAAAATGTTTAAAGACTTTTAAAATTATAATTACGACACTAGCTACCCAGCTTTCACTGAAGCTCTGTGTGCACACCAGCTTTAAAAAGATGCAAATAGAAAAGCCTACCTTTATAAGTCACAGGACTTCTAAAAAGAACCAGAGTGGGAGATTTATTGGGGAACTATTATAAAAGAGGCTGTTTGTTTTTATTTGATAGAAAAACAGTTTTACATAGGTTCTCTCATTAGATACACCATTATCTCACTGGAAATTACAGGAAGAAAGGATTGGTCCCATGAATTAAGAATGATTGATCCTGAAATGCAGTTTGTGCTTTTTTTTCTGGAAAAGTATAGTCTATATCTGCTTCTATAACAATTTTGGTATCACTCCAGTTGAGTCACTTGTAGCATATTGCTGGATACCTTAATAATCCTGTACTTTGATTTGTAGATGCCTTACCTGTTATCCTTAGCTTGACAGACAAAGATGCTGAGCAGTCAGGATTGCATTAGAGGTCAATAGTCCCCCCGCTCAACTTAGTCCTGTGTCATGTGAGGTAAATTTAAAAAAATAGATCCTTGTGTCTCAGAGCACTCAAGAAAAGGAGATGCTTTTGACCTAAATGTCTATGAACATTGGAATCAACATCCATAAAATAAGAACAATATCCTGTAAATACTATGGAGATTTTGAAAAAGCAATTCACTAGTATTTATGAAGCAGAAATTTGGAAAACCGCTAAAGAAAAGCCCTGGTTGAAACAAGTGCTTGTCTTTGAAATAGACTACATAGCTCACAGTGAACAAGTCACATACATTTAAAATATTTCAGGCAAAATACCAAAAAGTTATTTCAAGTACTTCCATACTACCTTTTGCCTACCAAACCAGTCATGCAGAAAAACATTACGTGCTTCAGTAGTAGAAGATGGTATCACAGAGAGATGAGATTGATAAAGAAGTTCTTTAAGTCATAGGTAAATGGAGATTGCAAAATCATATTTTCTGGGCACTATTCAGTGTAGATGTGTTCTCAAGCACTCATAACTGCACAGAAAGAAGATCACAGGAATGTCACAGGACCCCTGTGAAAGTAATTTAAAAAAGAAGAACACTGCCTTCAAGTGAAATCTATGAATATTTTGCAGAGTACTTTCTGCTTATGTGAACATAAACCACTTATAAACATGCATACAATCAGCACAACTCAGAAAAGCAACAAATCACTGGTACCGGTACTGACAGAATTGTAATAAAGTGTCATTTCTTCTCTGGACCACAGAAAATAAATGTTTTTAAAGAAGAACAATTACAGCATTCTGGCAGCAAAGCAGTTGCTTGATATAATCTTGAACTGCTGTAAAATTACCCAAAATGGTAGAATAAAGTGTTGATTTTGACTTATCTGAAATTTGTTTTAGCAGTAGTAAAGCGCTAAGGATGACTTGACTGAGAGCAGATGGGTTAGCAAAAACACAGTGGATTATTTAATACCTTCACTACTTTTGTTAACTGGTTTCTTTGACCTGAACAATAAGACTTATCAAAGACATCCACACCACTCTTTTGAAGTCCTAGCTCTATATACTCCCACCAACGGTAATTGGATAACATTGCCTTATGCATGAAGAAAGATAACTTAATAAAGGTAAATCTTGATTAAAAAGGGGCTAAGCATGGCTGTGTCAACACAAATTTCTGGAATCACTCTATCCTACAGAGTAAATAAATACTCAATCTAAATAAAATACTTAATCCCTAAAATACACCACCGATTCATGGTTATATCAGATGCTAATGCTCCACTGCTTCTGCTAAACCACAATCTCTTAGACATCAAGATGTATCAGACCTTGAAAATATCAGACCTAAAAGTTCAAAAAATCACAGAAGAGGTAAGACTGAAAGTCAAAGTGGGTCATCTGGTCTAACCTCACTGCTCAAGCAGGGTCATCCCAGAGCACATTGAACAGGATTGTGTCCAGATGGTTCTTGACTATCTCCAGAGAGGGAGACTCTACAGCCTCTCTGGGCAAGCTGTTCCGGTGCTTGGTCACCTGCACAGTAAAGAAGTTCCTCTTCATGTTCAGGTGGAACTTCCTGTGTGTCAGTTTGTGCCCATTGCCTTTTGTGCTATTGCTTGGCACCACCGAGCAGAGCCTGGATCCATCCACTGACACCTTCTCTGAAGATGCTCGTATTTATTAATGATGTCCCCTGTCAGTCATCTCTTCTTAAGACTGAACAGGCCTAGCTCCCTCAGCCTTTCCTTGTAAGAGAGATGGTCTAGTCCCTTAATCATCTTGATAGGGCAGATTTGCTGCAGTTTAAAATCCGGTGGCTTGTTTCATTTCATATTAAAGCCTGATTAAGCATGACTCCCAAGTTATTTACTTCTACATTCTTTCCTTTGAAAATATCAGCTGCTAGACAACATGAAATCCTTCAGACCTGAAATAAATACCTTGCCAGGCATATATAGAAGGGAGTGAAAATATATTTTTCATAAAACTGTTTTCCCTGTTTGTTAGATTTCTTGGTAAAATTAATAAAATTATTCCTTTCAAAGCATTATATATTTTTTTACATAACATATAAATTTATCTTTACTCACTCATATTTAATAAAAAATAATCTTCCTTTGCATGTACAAAGCAAACAATGGTAACAATTTAGACTGCCAAAATTCTGAATAAGAAAAAATACCATTAGAAAGAAAAAGACCAATCTGTGTGTCTTTTGAAAAAGTTTGTCTTTTAATAATGAAACTTCATATGCATTGACACCCATGAACCCTCCCTATAAACAAGTCTTTATTTACATGGAATTTACAATATTTTTAAAGTAACAGTTTTATCTTAAAAAATCTAATTTTCTTACTTTCCATGGATTAATAAAGCAGACTGAAAGACCTATCACAAAAATCTGTATTTCTGCAATAATTTCTTATAAAATGTTTTGGAATAATAGAAGATTCCTACCGGGTCTTCTGTTTTGTGGTTATTCAGCAAATCAGATAGGAAATCATCATGAAGGCTTTCTCTCCGAATCAATGTAAACTCACGCAGGAAAACTGCTCCTTGATTTTGGTCTCCGAAAACCTAGAAGGAAAACATGATATTAGGAAACGCAAAATTTTAATTCTGTCATGGACATGATCCCAATATCCAGAAAAATGTGACTGGAAGATTAAAAGGCCAGTTAATGGTCCCCTATCTTCCACTACTACACTTGTTCTAACCAGACAGCATTGCCATTAATGAGAACACTGACATGTATTTAAAGAATGTCAGTAAGCTAATAAATAATTTCCATTTACATGAAGTTCTGTTGTGAAAGAAGCTTCTATATTGTTATTTACATCTATGGTTTATAAGACAGTTAACATTTAAAAACACTTTTGTGAAATTAGTTAATATTTAAATTGTGTTTTTACTTTATGAAGCAGATCATGTTTGTCCAGCAGTTTGACTGCTTTATCATAAGAAGATAGAGTTTAAAACTTCGAAGGGACAGAAAAAATTTATTTATAAGTACTTTGACTAGCAAACTCCAATATGAACATGCATTCAAAATCATTTAAACTAACTTTATATCTATTGTTTTTAGGAATAATAAGCTACCTGAAAAAGAGGTTGTTTCTTCAGTGATTGACTAACCAATTACTATCAAAATGTCCTAGGTAAAATTATGACATTTTTATAGATTTCAGAAATAAATAATGAAAACAAAGTCACATAATTCTTCAAGCTCTCACATCCATTTTTTCTTTGGTTGTTCAAACCAAAGAAATTTGTTTAGGTAATTTATTTAAAAAATAAATTTAAAGTGTTGGAAACTAGCGAAATATCAAGGAGGGTTTTGGAACATGTCAGAACATTGTTGTTTCATTAGACTGACTCTAAAGAATTCTGCTATGGGTGAAATATCCATAAAGGTTGTTAACAAATAGGACTGTATTATCTCTGGAAATCTAGTAGATTTTTCAGTTATCAGCACTTCACAGCGTATTTGGAAGGCCATTCAGTTTGAGAGAACGGTATGTTTTATCAAAACGGTTAAGAAGGAATACTTTATTATTTGACAACAGTGACCGCAACGCTAGTGTGAATTAGGTAAATGCAACTACCATAAATAATTTATTTAGATGAGATTCTGATTTATGTTCCAGAAAAGTATCTTTTTCTGTTTCTACATCTCAGAGATGAATACTATATAAGATACTATAATATACTATAATAAGGAACAGTGGATATATCATTTCCTCACTAAGATAAGCACTGTACTCATAAATGGACCATTATTACTCACAAGAGCTGAAATTGCTACATTTTACTAAGAAGAAAGTCCATGGTCTGCTGCTTTTACTATGACTATTTCTTTTATTCATCCTTCTGTATAGACAGGTGCCATAGTTAAGCTGTCTCAACTTATTCTAGCTGAGAAGTTCAAAGGGCCTGTGAGTGACATGACATTGCAGTGTCCTGTGGGAGAATGAAGCACGGATTTGCCTTCAACCCCTACAAGTGAGTTGGTAGTGCTTTTTGGGAGGAAGCAGTCCTCCCTGCCAGCTAGGAACCAAGATCAGAGCTTCTCTAAAGCTAGGGCAATTATAATGGCTGACTAGAAGAAGATGATCTAATTAACTTACAGGAGGATGGGAATCTTTCTATGAAGTGGGTAATGAGAAGAATTAAGAATCACTGAATCCAATCTATATGCTCCTAAATACAATAGATCTTTTCTTTGATGTAAAATTCTTGCCTCTAGTAGTGAAATAGAGGGCACCTAATTCATCCGGTTGCTTTGAGATCCTCTGCTATAAATTTGAAGTTTTTTGAAAATAAAGAACACAAGAACAAAAAAAGAACATCCCACAAAAGGAATAGTTTTACAGGAGTAGGATTTTAAAATTTATAGTTAGCTTTCCATCTTGTGGATAACATTGAGAGATACACCCACTGATTTTATTCTTATATTATTGAGTCATAGCAATAAAGAATCCTCAGGGGTGTCTGAGGAAGAATCATGCATGTGCCCCAAAGAAAAAGAAGCTCTGTTACAGACATGTATTCTTCTTGAAAAAATCATTATCTTACAAATAAAAATGTTCTTGAAATAGCTCATACTTCATAAAAATCTTTCAACTCAAGATTGGCAAAAACTGTTCAAACAGTAAAAGTTATTTCAAGAAAGGAAATCTGTTCTTTTACTTTGAAATAATAGCATCTACTTGTGATTTTAAACACTTGTGATCAGCAAATCTAACAATAAAATTATAAAATCATAGAATTGTTTAAGTTAGAAAAGATCTTTAAGATCATCTAGTACAATTTTTAATCCAGCACTGCCAAGTCCACCACTGAACCAAGTCCCTAAGTGCCACATCTACATGTCTTTTAAACACCTCCGGGGATGGTGAGTCAGCCATGTCCCAGGGCAGCCGCTTCCAATGCTTGTCAACTTTTTCCGTGATGAATTTTTCCTAGTATCTAATCTAAACCTTCCCCAGTAAAACTTGAGGCCATTTCCTCTTATCCTATTGCTTGTTACCTGGAGAAGAGACTCTTTTCCTCCAGGCTAAATACCCTCAGCTACCCTCTCATCTATCTTCATTCAGTTTATGATCAGACAAGCTCAGAAAATATCTCCAAAAATAACCCAAAGTAGTGTTTCTTAAGCAGTGAGTAAACGATACAAGGAAACAGTGGCCTGACAGAAATCTGACCTTTAGCAGCAGTAGTCATCAGCATCAGTATCTGGCTTTTCAAGAATTTGCAAACAACATTGTAAATGAGGTTTCATTAGTGCACATGAACATCAAAAGCATATCACTGAAGTTCCTCAGCATAAGGCAGATTTCTGAGTATTCAGGTGCTCAACTGACATTGCAAAGGAGCCTTTTATGAAATTGATATGAGGTAAAATTCCAGCAAATACCTAAGCAATAATGTTTTTGTCATTTTAGCTCCGTTTCTATCTCTCTTAAATCAACGCAAAACATGAATTGTTCCATTAGATCCAGTGGTGTCAGTCCATACGACAGAAATCTTTGAGGAATCAGGCTGACAAATACATAATTAGAAAATAAAAGACCTAACACAAAACAGAGGATGAAAGGATGTCTCCCAGCAAACACAGTCTAAGTTTTCTTGCACTTTATTACAGTCCCACCATGGGACTATCTTCATTAATTTTGATGTGACCAGCAATAAAGTAAACTACTAATAATTATTGTTAGCAAAGTGTAATAGTATTATTTTGCTGAATTCACAAGGCACAAGGATAACAACACAGGCCTGGAATCTGACACAAATTATCATGGTGTCTTTGATATCACCTTTCTCAGCACAGATGAGGAATTTCAAAGTACCTCACTCACAAAGCCGAAATATCAAATGTGGCCTCAAGTATTTCTAATTAACTGTTTAGTCACATTCCAGGAGTAGTTTCAAGGTGACAGTTGCTCTGTTCAAGCTTTTTTTTTTATTTTGTATACTCAAAGTCTAAAGCACACAGAAAATTATCACTAACAAAAAAAATTGTACCGGATTATTAAAAATACTTCTTCTGATAAAATTGTTTAAAAAATCCGATTCTTTACTTTTTCTTTTTTTTACCAAGAGGCCTACAGTGTTTTGACAATGAGAAGCAGGGTTACTTTGCTAACTAGCAGTATGAATCTCTCGAGTTTCTTGACAGAAACAAATTAAAACAGGAAACATGACAGAATTTAAGGTATTTAATATCAGAAAGGCTAGCAGTGACATTTATAGTGAGGGATGAGGAATGTAGGCTTTCATCAAGCCAAGTTATTGTACATTGCCTTTTTTTAGACTGAACTGCACTCCAAACATGATAACAACTTGTGCATGTATTTCAACTCTGAATTACTCTCCATAAAACCTAAGAACAACATTCCACTTTACTGCCCACACTTCCAAGAGAAAGAGTGCCACACGTTTATATGGGTGACAAGAGCTTTACTGCATCCTTCAGCTCTGCCAATCATGCAAGCAGGAAAGGGATCCCAGAACACTCAAAGGTGTGTATGAGCAGCTTCTAGCTGTCAAATAAGCTTGATTGCTACCACTGTTGCCTCAAGAAATTGTTTAACAAAATCTCGTAGGGAATTCTGAAATAAGAAAATTATTACTATTGCCTTTAATCTACCACAGTTTTGTGCTGCAACGTTGATCCAAATTTTCTTTTTCTTTATTCTCCAAAACGAAATTAGAAGAGGGGTAGGTAGAGTGGGGGTACAAGTCCAGTACCAGGTCCCAAATTCAGAAGCAATTATAGTCTGGCTCCAAATCTAAATTCTGAAAGCTGTTTGTCTTTACCAAAGTCTATGTAAGAACTTAAAATATGCAAAAACATTATGGCCCAATTCTGCCACTGTTAATCATTATGAACACTTTTCATTCCTCCATGGAAACCCAGAAAGCCATGTACAATTTAAAATCTATACTGCATGTTGCCTTCTGGGAATTTCTTGCATATGAACACTATGTTTCTAAGAGAAATATATCCTAAAGGAGATACTACCCTATTTAATTAAGGAAATAATTTTCCAAGTGCTATGTTTCCTTATTATATGTTCCAGAAATGTTCAAAATTTTCCAAATGAATTTTGAAAGTCCCCATAGGGAAATATGCAGATTCAGGTGAACAGAGAGACTGTGTCAATGCATTTGTAGTAGGGTTTAAAATTTGAAGTGTTTGCTCTCATGGAGTCAACTCTTGCTTTAAACCAAAGACTAGAAGAATCCACGTGAGAAATAAGGTAGAATCCAAAGTAAAAATCTGGTATTTAGACAGAGTTAGAAACAGCTCTAGCTTAGATTTGTCTTTCTCTCTTATCATTTCTGTCTCACAGATTGGACCCTGGAGCTGTGAAGAAAACTTCTTCTCTGTGAAGAGAACAGCATGTTCTCCCCATGCAAAGCAGAAAGACTGTTCTCCCCACGCAAAATCCCTCCCCTCCACAAAATTTAATCTTCTTTGTAGTAGTTCAAGCAAGTAGTTTTATTGCCAAAACAACAAGGACAAAACAATAAAGCTACCACTGTTGGAAAGTCAAAGAAAATTGTGCGCTGTTTTAATAAATCATCCACGTGTGATGGCATTAAGCTCCCAGTGCTTAACGTCCTGTGACAGTCCCAGCGCACAGTCCTGTGACAAATGTGCTCACGTGAGTGTATATAGTTTTCATATGAGCCTCTACACTACAGGTATGCTGGACAGTTACCAGTATGCTGGAGTGGTGTCACTATACAGAAAATATTTATTACCATGTGGGAAGGCAGAAGAAAACTCAGGTGATTGTGCACACAACTCTCATGCGGTCACAGTGAATAGAGAGGGCATAAGAAACTAGTCAGATTCTCACCATATTAACTGTGGTCAGATCTTCACCTTCAGTTCTTTAACACCCTTGGCAAAGATTCAGCACCTCTGCTGAAGGTGGAAGAGACTGTTCCAGGCTTAAGCTAACTGCTGTCAGCATATTTCTTTCTGTCTTTCCTATAAGTAAACTTTGAAGGGAAGTTCTCTTTGTTCATGCAGATTCTTTTTTAAAGGTAACTTTTAGAGGTTATTTTCACAGCTTTTCTTTTCATGGATAGTTACTAGGTCGTTCTTGCCTTACAATCCTTAGATTTTATGGCTTTGATTCTCAGCTTGCTAACTGTCTTTCAAATGGAAGAAAGGGTTGTGTAGATTTAGGAACTAAATAAATTCTGAGCCAACTTTTTTTGCTACTGCAATATCTTCGTCTGATAGCTCAAAATACGATTGCATGTCCTGGGCAGGAAAAGTTATATGAGAGAAACAAACAAACAACAAGTACCCCTGTGGAAAACAAATTTTTCCTGACACCTGATAATCAACAATATTGCTTTCTGATTCCAGTCTTTCCAAACAGTAATGAAATTATAGTTTCTGAAGTAACAGCCAGTCTCTTAGGAAACTGGCTACTGTTTGTAGTGGGTTTGTAGGTTTAGAATTTTTAAAGAGAGTAGGACATTCTTGTTTGGCTTCTCTGAAGGTACTCGCATGGTGCCTTAAAATACAAAGCCCAATAGCAATGTATTTCCCATGGGAATGTTTTATTCAATGGTGAAATGTTCCCACCAGAAATCTTTTTGCTAGTCTTGAAATATATTTAATCTTTTCTTCTTTCCTCCTTGCCTTTCCACAGAGACTGAATTAATTATTATCTTAATGGTAATGTCCTGACTTCTTTTAAAGCTCTGTGAAGGAAATGTGGGTTTGTGCTAATTATTTTCAGTTCTTAAACAACCACAATAGCAGAGTCTGGTTAATGTTTTCATTGAAGGAATTATTTAAGCTCCATTTCAGTCTCTCATTATAAATGAACAAAAGAAACAAAAAGTGATTTGCACTCAAGAATTACAGCTTGAAGTGTCCCTCAGACAAAACCACCAGCTACTAAAATCTTTGACAGACATTAGCAATGATGGGGATAAATTTGTAAAGCATGCACACGCCTACACTTGACCTACAGTGTACCAACAAGAGAGAAAGCCAATATGGCCCCATTAAATGGAGAGGCAAAAATGCAGAATGCACAAAAACACAGCAATTATCCTGCTGCCAAGCAACCATGGCAAAAGAAAAAAAACCAAGAAAAAAGCAAAAGGAAGGAGAAGGAAAGTGGAGAAAGAACAAGAAAAACAAAAAGCAGACTCTGGGGATAAAAAAGGTGAAGTCCCACAGAAACAAACAAACCAAAGCTATATAATTCCTTTAAAATCCTGCTGATTAGAACCTTCTTTCTGTCTGCAGTTAACACAAAATGCATCAAGATTAAAAAGCTTCATGAACAAGAGCTGAATTTATATTTCAGAACATTACCTACTTTCTAACGTACTGGATAAATAGGAGATATTTAGATGGGTATGGCTTCTTATCTTCATGAAAGTTATTTTTTAAAAAAAATATAAATATCTACTGTGATTTGAGCAAGATTGTATCCAAGGCCTAAACAGATTTGCTTTCCAAAACAGGCCAAAAAAATACTGTTACTCAAAGTACTTGAAAGCAGACACACAAATTTCTATGATACAAAATTAAAGAAAACCAAAATATAAGGTCTGAAGAATTCCTTTTCTGCTGTTTCTTTTGCTGCCTTACTTGGTTAACTATGAACAGGTATGGAATGGGTAACTCAACTACAATTATTTAGAAGTTGCATCACTTTTTAAATGGTCAGAATTAGTATATACCATGCAAGAAAATGGAGCAAGTAACAGCTTTAGAAATCATTCCACAAGCCTCAGTATGTTCATGTATCAATGCTCCTTGTCACTGATCTGCAGTATTTTCCTAAGGGCCAGAATAGACCACAAATGATGTCAAATTGCATGAACAAATAATCATCTGAGATTAGCAAGATCAGTCATTCCCAAATGTCATCTAATCAGCAGTACCTGGTGTCAAATTATTATTGGCATGAAAGTAAGCATAAAATAAGACTTACCATTGTTTTGCAACATATATCACAATTAGCTGTACTTAAATTATCTCAGTTTATTTCTCTCGTTACTTTTGAGCAGGGTAGAAAAAATGATAGTAATGCAAGTTTCCCATAGGGAGAAAATAGGAAATGACAAATATACATTCAAGAAAATGAAATTGATAATCTAATGTAATCTAGAGACGGAATAATTTAAAGAAATCATTATTTTTCTTCCTCTCTGAATCCCATTGCTCAGAAGGTTTTTTTTTTATTTTGTCAATGAAACCGGTCAGCTTCCTTGAATTTTCTGTTTTGGAAGAGGACACTGGCAAGTTCTTCAGAATCACTTCATCAAACTTCCTGAGAACTCTGAGCACTGAGTATTTTCCTTATGAAAATAAAATTTCACAATCATAATCTTCACATTTTCTTCAGTACTTGAATTTTAGGCTTTTGTGACCTAGGACTGATGAGCATCACTTTTAAACAAAGGAACTGAACTACTCATTTGGCTTATTCTTTTTAATGTTAAATGTTTTTATGTTAGAGAAGAAGGAGCTCTATAGAAAATTCACTGAGGTGACATTATGGACATTGTCTCAAATCCTACTGACATGGAGTTCAACTACTTACAATGGAAGGCCTTGTATAATTTTTTATGTCTATCACATTATTGCAAAATAAGGCAATTATCACAACATAATTCTTCATGTGGGATTATTTACGAAAACAATAGTTTGTTTATTACTGTCTTGTCATATGGTTGTGCCTCTGACCACCTCTACTTTATTAGGAACTAGAATTTCAGAAGTGATCTACCAGATTGCTGATGGTTATTACATTTATAGTATTTTCTGCTGATCAAATCTTACAGTATTCACAGCAATCTAGATACTTCAAATAGCTAGTACAGTAGTGGAAAACAGTAGCAATGCTATCTTTATGACTTGCCATTCAATTAGATATGTTTCAGTGACTTCATTTCTTTACAACAAAGCACTGCATATTCCATTTATTCCAGGTGACTATGCTTTTTCTTGGCTGGGTAGCCAAACTACCGTTTTTTCCATCAATACAATGACTGTGTTTGTCACCAGATTCATAAGCTTTTGTGACAGCTTGAAAAATACTGAAATAGAACTCATGATTTTCTTATGTCTGTGAAATATTAAGTCATCCAGTAGGAAGATTATGAGCATAAGTAGGTCCATGGCATGAGATTTTTTTGTATGTCTTTACACCGTGGTTGTCATTGAAGAGACAATTGATGACTCATAGACTCTTGACTCATAGACTCTGAGGAATCTTTTTCTTCAAATTGTATTTTAGTTTAAAAATACTCTTCATGAGATTTGTGATGCTTTCTGCCAGTGGTAAGACAGGCTTTAATAATACTAGAGTCCTTTCTGTTCTAAATAGTTTGTGAATATAGGAGGGGTTTTGTGGTTTTTATTTTCCTTTGGGGGTAAAATAAACAAAGACGAGTATTTACAGGATTGGACATTTCCTTCTTTTATCCCTCCATATTTAGTATACCTCTATCCCACATGTGATCTATGAAGTCAGTTGGGTCAGACTCTTGCAAACAGAATTTTTAACTTTTTCTTTATAATCTGAATAAGGATCTGAATATTTCTGGAGATGATGATAGCAGGGCTGGGCATTTGACACAAATTAGCAAGTAACAGATCAGATATCCAGCTGTAGTAAATTAGCACAGCTTCACTTAAACTATTGGTTTATACAGCTGAAAAATTATACCTGCTTAACAAAAATACTTGGGTTTTTTTAATCACAGCAAGACTTTCTAATTATTTATTCAGCGTTCCATACATCTTTTGGGCTGTACTGTTTAGCAGGTTACTAATTTCTAATTTACTCTTAAAGATATTTTGAGGCATTGTTGTCTGAGTGCAGTGGCCATTGACACAGCAGCTGCCCAACACTATGAGATGGTGCATCCAGCCAGATAATAGCTTCCTCACAGTTTCCAGCTCATGCTGAACCCCACTGCCTCTTCCAAGCACAACCAAAATCCCCTTCACTCTGTGTATTGCAGGGTGTCTCCCTATCTGTGCACAAAAGAGAGCACCCCTTTTACGCTGTGTTGTGTTCCTACAGTCACCAGTGAGAGAATTTCCTAGAACATGAGTCATATGCCTTTTGTGACAGACTTACTTGAAACTTGTTTTGTGTTAGATACTGTTCTTAGTCTCACCAAGTGGTTTTTTCAGCATTTTCAGAGTTCCATACTATTGAAGGCCAGAGGCCACATTCATTATCAGGCTATACATTTCAGACATAATTCCTGCATTAAGCCATCAGTGTTCTCCACATTACTCATAATTTTACTTTTGGATAAAGGAAAATATGTATTTTAGAAAAAGCATCCCATCTCAAAATGCAGCTTATTACTTGATGATTAGGAAGCATGAAATAACACTCTATACTAGTATAAGTTTATTAGAGTCATTACACCTGAATTTCTCAAAAAATAATTTTCAGTGCTCTTTGCCATATCTTTCTGTTTAAAACACTTACCTTAGTGTTAGTTAAGTCCAACTTAACGAAAAAGCAATTGTATAATTGTATACACAAGTGAAAGAAATACCAGCAAAGTGTAACATCCAGCAGCTGGTAATAACTGCTAGAAGATAACTACCCGTATTTAAGGCTGAGGCATAGACAGAGGCAGAATCCAGCAGCCAAGAGACTCTGCACAGAGGTAGACAGAGTAGAGAACCAGGCAGACTCTCAGTATGCTCCCAAATGCCTGCCGTGATGCTACTCTAAGGGCCTGCTTGGATTCAAAGAATTTGAATTTGACTCCCAGCATGAAGTTTCTGGAACTGGTATGGCATCCATGTAAAACAGGAAAACTCATGTCTGTTCAGGGTTTGATTTGTATCCCAGAGATAAAACCAGTAACACAAAACCAGAAAGAGAAAAAGAGTAATATGATAAAAAAAAAAATCTAACATCATAGAAAAGAATTAAAGTGTAAAAAAAAAAAATCTGAACATTGAGCAGATAAATTTGGTGAGTTTAATCTGTAAATTTTACATTTACATTAGCTAAACAAGGAAATGGAAACAAGACTGACCTTTTTTAGAAATAAATTTTTATATAGACTATCTTCTTTGAAGAATGCAATGGATTACTGAAATCCTGATCTTCATTTTGAAGGTACAGAAGACTCCATCACTAAGTGGAAGTAGATAAAGCTCATGGATTTTTAAATCTGAGTTTTAAACATGAAGAATGTAATCTATTAACAGATGGAGTAATTTTTTTTCCAAGATTGCTTATTCACACTCAGCCGTAGACCTCCTGAAAATAGCTATCAATGCCTAAATGTTGTAGATGTCTATCAACATTCAATACCAACTTGTACTAGAATACCTGACACAAGTAACAGCGTACAAAGCATGACATTTCTTCCTGTTCAGAAGACCAGATGTAGGCCATTATAAGCAGAGAAGGAAAGATTCTCTCTCTCAGATGTCTAATAGAGTGCACTCAGTCACAGTACATTTAAAGAAAGGAAAATGAGGTGCTATTCCAACATGTGAAACAGTCACCACGATAAAAAGAACAAAAATATCTTCGACTGCCACATGCTTTACACCACCAGATTTAATCACGCCAAGGCATCATGATTCTGAAAGACAGTTATGGTCTTTAAGAAGCAATGTAAGAATACCTTTTTTGCTAACAAAAAGTAAAGTGATTTAAAACTAAATTTAGAGTCTGTTGATATGATGTATCACCTGCCCTGATACCTTCAGTAGTAAAGCAAACACTCTGAGGCGAACTTACTTTTTTTACAGTCTCACATCTCAAAACGGAAACAGAATTGTGTTTTCTGGCTCCCACAAGACAGTTTTTACACCTTTCTCATAGTCTTCAATCTAAGGAGAAAATAATTATGGGCATTTTCTGTGTCTACACCGGAGTACCTCTTGTAATGACTGCACTCACAGGCACATCTTGATGAAGGACATTAAATTTCATGTAAACAACTTCTGAAACAAAAAGTTTTGTGCTACTGCATTTACACTCTGGAAAAAGGCAACTGATTTTACGAATGGCAATGAAAAATTTTGTAAGAGCTAACATACTCCAAATCTTAGAATAGCAAATTGAGATACTACACATAATAGCTGCCAAAGAGCTCTCACTACTTCCTCAGTCTAATGCCACCACCATCCATCTCCTTGGCACTCTGGTAACACACAGCAGCAAGTAAAGCAGGAAAAATGAACCCTCACACAATGGTAGTTGAAATGATGGATGAGAACATAGATAAACAATTCTCACTGTAGTTGAGAGGCTACTCTTCTTCTGGTCTCAGAATCCAAACAAACCGAAAGTCGGAAAACACAATTCAAATGAAGTTACTAAAAGTATCTGTGAAATGACCAGTACAGTTCTAGAATTCTTTCAAACACAAGGAATCTATGTACTCAGAAACATTGTATTTAAGTTATGAAATAGGTTCCCTGTATTGAGATAATAAGGAAACAGAGGAACAGGAAGGAGTAAACATAGTATTATAAGAGGATATTTTTGCAATTAATAGATTTGGAAAATAAAAATACAATATGCCTCACATATTTTATATATATTAAAATATATTCCCTAAAATATTTTTTTCCAATTTGAATTTATATCTTCACAATCCTGTTTATTCTAACTCTATTAGCATTCACAGTGTTGCTTTATTGTTTTTTAAAGTTAATTAAGAAGTGTCTTAGATTGGCCACATATGAGCCTTTGCTTGTTTTTTCCAAGTAAATTCAACTAATTTTTAACCAGCTGTTAGCAATCTTTGACAATCTCCAAACACATATTGGTAAAATCTTGAATTAAGTCTTGTTCCTCAACATTTAATAAATTAGTGAGCTGAGGGCCAAAATCACTGAGCATGAGACTGTGGTGACACCTGGAACAACAAAAAAGCTGGATGACATTCTGTGAAAAGATGTACTTTTGGATGACCTGCAAGCAAACAACTAAACAGATTGAACAAATGATTTGCTGTCCAAAATCTGGCTAAGCAATGACAGTTTCTAAAATATTATCAAGCAGCCTGTAGAAAATGAAGTAAGTGTCTCACTGACATTTGTAAAGATCCGGGGTTAGTGATCACAATGATTACTTTAATATTTGAGGCACGGGTGAGTCAGACGAGGCTAAGTCAGACTAGAGATAAAGCAGTACTACATCAGACAGCCCATGTGTTTAAATAATTCTCTGAATCACAGATGAAGGAGAGGTTTATTGAGTATTATTTTTCATTTATAAGTATTATAAAATAAAGCCAACTTTGCTTTTATGATTAGAATGTAAAATTATCAGGAGTTTGGCTTTCACACTTAAACTTCTACAATATAAGTTTAGTTAGAAGTAAGTCACCTATTCAGTACATAAATACATCAGGCCACGAAGAAAATCCAGACATGATATTGAAACTAACATGTACCCTAGATTCCCAGTGCCACCTTCTCTGTTATTTCTATGTATCATTGCCTTCCATTATACCGTTAGGTATTGGGATATTTTTTACTTCTCAAATTTGTCATATTTTGTCCAATATATAACCTTTTGATCTATGCTTCTGTCTTGTTTCAATGTATGTTGTGTCAAAGATAGAAACTAATTTCATTCCAATAGAAAACCAAAGAATTTAGAATATAAGTCTTGTCTTGACACATGAAGCTATGTTTCACAATGCTATTTTAATATCAGGTGGGATTGTTCTGAAACAGCTTTTTAATGTGAGTACTGGTGGAGCTAAAAGAAAAAAAAAAAAGTAGAAAACAAGGATGTTGCACAATGTTGGTGATGGGACTAAATGGTCCTGGAAATTCATCTTGGTTCTATCTGCTCTGGGGCATATACCCTTCTGATAAATGTACCTCAGCATGCAAGTCACACTTATCTGAGAAAAAAAAGGCAAAACACTCTCTTTCACTAGACCTGAGGCCTTGAAATTGCCTTGCTTCAGACATACTTTCTCTTCTTCAGGTAATAGTTTTAATCAGATACAAATAGTCACAAGTTTGTTATGTATTACTTTCCTTTATTATTTATTTGAAGAACTAAACTTAGAAAACATTTTGGCAAGGATTGGGAAAGGATTATTTAAGGATAATTATAAAAAAGTTTTGGCACATTTCAGACATCTTATCCAGCACAAGAATATTAATGGAACCTCCTTGTAATCCCTAAAATGTATTTCTATGAAGTATTTTTATCTAAACTTTAGCAGGAATTTATAGGACATCACGAACCAGGGAAATGATCACTTGACTCATCTCAGGCAATTGTAAGTCCTCTCTACAGTATGTATTTTCTCAGCTATTACGCAATCTCAGACATCTGTGAGTGCTCTTGCAGGATTTAGCAGGACTAAAGAGGGCTCCCTTACTACAACTTTAATTTTACGAAATGGGAAATGTGGTCACTTGAGTATATTCATATTATTGAAATAATGCAAGAAACAGGTGTTTTCCAATAAGAACTCAGTTCCCAGTTGCACTGTTCCATTAAACGGATTTCCCTATTTCTCTCTTGCCTGACAGTGACCCAGTTCCAGAGCTGCTATATTTATTCATGTGAAGCAGGAAAACTTTTAAAGGTTGTTCAAGTATTTAAAGTCTAGTTCTCAAAAAAATGGATCACTTCTGTTTTAATTAAATAATTTTTACCTATATTACACTAGCACTTATATAAACTAAACAATAATCAGCTAAGAAGGGAGCAACTAATGGTCATTGGTTTGATGCACTTTTTATGGGCTTATAAATTGCTTCAGAAAAATAAATGTGTGACTCCACCTACAAAAAGTTTCATATTTCTAAAACCAAAACCACAAATGGTTTTGAAGTTGCCCAAATATTTGGTTTCTTGTTTTTCCCATCAGTTTCATTTCTCCCAGGAGAGGAAAGTGCTAAAACTCCATTAAGATAGACCAACTGCTCTTACAGTCATTCCCGATCAAGAAAGAGCAGGAAATACTAGCAGTCTTACATTAAATTTTCAAGCAATTCCTCCTTAAATTTTGCAGTTTCTTGTGCACATTCTAAAACCTTAAGCGAATTAGGCAAACTAAATCTAGAATCCTTATCTTCCAGGATTTTCTCCTAACCCAAATAAACATGCCCAGCCAGGGTTCATTGAAGGAGGACCATGCAGCTCTTTGGAACATTAACTTCCTAGACAAAATACAGATAGACTCTCCATTAATTTAATCTTCAGGAGTATTTTAATTTTCTTTTAGAAATAGGCTTCTTTAGTTAGTTCCTATCTAATAGACATACAGAAAACTGCTTTGAATGTGCACAAAAATAAAATGCAGCCAATGCAAACTAAACCCACTTATTTCAAGCTATCACGTTTCACATTTTGCTTCACTTATAGCATGTCTGAATTTTGAGAAAGAAACTCTATTGATCCACAGGTTTCCCCTTCCTATTTAATTTGCAAATATAATTCTACCAAAAAATTATGGAAAATGAGTCCTGGAAGTAGTTACTACCAGCTAAAAACTTGAAAACTTCCAGTTTGGTAGCCATTTTCAAAAGTAAACTAGATGGATAAATCTTCGTTTGCTATATTTCAAAAGAAGAGCATAGAATGTTAAATACTTGCATTACATTTTAAAGGCATAACATTGATGCAGCTGCTCTCATCTTTCAAAGAAAAACATGTCAGATTTGATGCCTTAGAGCTCGAATTTTCAAAGCCTCTTTTTTCTTTTCACAGCAATGATATCTCTGTGGAATAGCAAATTAAAAAGCTGGATTAAATTATTAAGTACATATTTTATGACATGAAAAATCATCTGTATAAAGTAATTTATGCAAAACCAAGTAACTAAGATCGGGCTACTAATTATATGTAATTATTATAAGTCCATCACCACTTTTTTACCCTTCACTCTAGGTAGTGTGTTGATGCTGAAAAATTTTGAGAGACCCTGCTACAGGCTGAAAAACCTTCTTCCCTGGAGAATTTCTTTGCTTCTGCATTAAGAGGTCATTGCATCAGATTAACTGTGACTGAGGACCACTGCCACTCAGAACTGGCTTGACTTTTTAATAGTGTTTATCTCACCATACTGAGTACTACTTTATTTGCAGAGAATTAACAAGTAGGATTTGCTGGTCTGACATTGAACAGCAAGCCATCATTTAGCTGCTTCTTGTTTGATTCATCATTTAATTTTCTAATCAGAAAGGAAAACCACATTCTGAGGGCAGCCTGACAGATCACATCATAGGAGCAGATCTCAAATCAGCAAGACAGTGATGAAGCATTTGCTCACCACAGTGCACATCACTCCTTTTAAGAGCTGAAGTGTAAAACATGGATGATAAAAACCAGAGACATGCAGTCATATTTTAATGAGAATCAAGAGGATGTCATGTGAGAAGAACAGGAATTCATCTTCAACACTTTTCCTCAAATATTCTGCATGAAGAATGTATCACCTTAGGCGATATACTAGCCTAGTAGCAGAGAAGGAAAAACCCAAAACAACAACAAAAAAATCACTGTTGCCAAAAGGACAGTGTATTCCAAAACAGCAAGCAGAGACTTTTTGTAATCCATCCTCTTTTCCCTGAATTTCTGCCACAGGGATCTCAAACACTGGGTCTCTGAGGAGGAAGAAATGCCAACTGTCCTCCTCCTGAGCAGCCCCTAGCTGTTAATTCATGAAGTGTCAATGAAAGGCAGCCTGTTCGCTGTGTCCCTCAGGCTGGCTGTCTATAGCAGTGGGTGGTGACTTACGGGGATGATGTAACCCAAAGTGGCTGTCGGCAGTAGGTCACGGTTCATCTGCTTCCACTAAGGAATTGCAGCTGTGCAATCTACAGCCTTTACTCAGGAGAAGATTGGCCACATGCTTGAAAGCATTCTGTAACTGTTACTTCTATCTTCCCCAAAGAAAGACACAGGAAAGGAGGAGATTAGAGAGGACCGCAGTGGGTCACCAGTATGGCTGACATCCAGCCTCAATGAGACAAGGGCCATTAAAAACAGTAATCACAAAGCATTAAGACATGCAGGTGAAGACTTAAGGAATAAAAGTGCTAAAACAACCAAAATGTTTGAAAATGCTGTTCAGAGTCTCCGGCCTCCCAGGTACCAACCCACCTTCTGAGCACACTGTAAAATGAAGCATAAAGCCTGCAAAAACAGGTAATATCAGTCTTCAGAAGAAAGGGCTTGTAATTCAGAAAAACAAGGTAACACAAAGAAGTGGAAAAGAATGAAAACACAATATTAGGAAACTGCTGATTAGATCCCTTCATTTCATAGGAAAACTTGTGGATTTCTCATTTCAATGTGTGCCCTTTGTCTCTCATTTTTGTGATAGACATTCTAGTGAAAATCAAACCAAGCAATTTTTCAAGAACAAAAATAAACTAAGGAAAATTCAATTAAATTTGAAACGAAAATACCTCAGGTTTGTCCTATAGGTATAAATATGGTCTAGCCTAGTATCAGAGATGTGCCTGGATGTGAACCCAGTGAACTTCAGTCATGAAATCCCTACATAATCCAGATTTTTCCCAGGCTGCTATCTGCACTGGTGAGAAAATGGATTGATTTGGAAAAGTGGGTTGACTACAACAGAGGGGACTAACTGAATTCTAGTCATTTTCAGAATGAAATGTCTGACAGCTTAATCCAGAAGTGTTCCATGTGGAAATTTTGGATTGTCTTGAAGACGCTTCCCGAAAAGTAGGAGAAATGCATTTATCAGGTTGTACGTTTAGTATCCCGGGTGGAGGAATCCTAACCTTCCTTCAGATATCCCCTAAAAGATTCTGTTCCAGAACTGAGTAAAAAGTGCAGAAATATAACAGTTATAAATAGTCAGTAGGAACTCTGCAAGTGCAGACGGGGTCACGTACAACAGTCCTTTGTGCATGGTTAATATGGTTAGAAGCTGGTTTCTCTGTAATCCAAGCCAACCAGTAACGAATGATCATGCATGTGAGGGAGTGGTCGCACAGGATTGTCCAAGTGTCAAAAGTGGTTCAGAGAGTTTCACCTGATCCTGCTGAAGACAACAAGGAATCTTGACATCATGATTTGTACAGTAACCAATCATCCTGTCTGAAAGAATTAACAAGAGTTCTATCCTATGCCACGGGCTTTTTACTGAACAAACTTTCTGCCTATGAGTGTCTGGGCAATAGCCAGGCACTAGCTAAAGAAAGAGACAATTGATGTATGTAGCCACAATCAGAAGCAACACAA
This sequence comes from Cnemophilus loriae, assembly GCA_013397755.1. Classification (NCBI taxonomy): domain Eukaryota; kingdom Metazoa; phylum Chordata; class Aves; order Passeriformes; family Corvidae; genus Cnemophilus; species Cnemophilus loriae. The sequence continues at coordinate 196,532 of VZTF01008041.1, read as the reverse complement.
AAAAAAAAACTTCTGGAGAACGCAGATACAAGAAACACATTTCACAATCACATCTATTTCATATGCAATATAAAAAGTCAAACTGGTAACAAAACAATAAAAAAGAATTAGAACAGAACAGAATAGTTCAGTTGGAAGGGATCGACAGTGATCATCTAGTCCAAATGCCTAATAACGAGGTAACAGATGGAAGACTGTCAATTTTCAACCTAGGCCATCCTTTTAAAAGCATATTTTCACATAAATTATAGATCTGTCATGTTTGGCGAGAAGTTTCACACAAAACCACATTCAGGTGACTTATCCAATTATTTCGCTTATTAGAAGAACTGAATTGCATAATGACAAAAAAAACTGCTGCTGTAGGCCACCTTTAGCTGTCAAAAGGCAGAAATGGAAACAGGACTCTTCATGTATGTAGGCCAAAAATGTAAAACAAAATCCTTCTTTGGTCAAGGCGAGGAGGAAATTGAAGAGTATTAAACATAAAGAGAAGAAAGGCTTGTTTTCATAACTCTGAGTCACAGAAGAGAGAAAGTTAGGTAAAATACAATAGAAAAATAGATTTTAAAATTCCACTGAAAAGTTGGAGAAATAACAGAAAACATCAATGGAGATGCAAAAGTAAAGTAGGAATTACAGAGAGAGAAAAAGATACAAACTTGGCTTAGAAAATTAATGAAGTCCATGAGAAATAAGCAAGATTTTTGTACAATTATGTAAGAAGACTGATCAATACACTGAACAGACTACGGTGACGTGCATAAAATGTAAATCTAATTGTAAAAAAACCCCTAAAAACTTCTGAATGCAGGTAATGTGAGGAAAGAATTGTTCAAGAAGAGTGAAAATAAAACTGTCAGGTATGCTTTTATGTATTTAAAAATTATCTGTTTGAAAAATTATTTTGTGAAATAATTACTAAAAATGAAGACTCTAATGAGACTGTAGAATAAGTCTGCCAACCACAACTACAGTCCCACTTGGATACAGGAAAAGATCTCATTCTTATTATTGGAGAGGAAGTTACTGGCAAGGATTGTGGGTTTTTCACAGAAAACTAATACCCCAAACATACTTTGGAAAATAAAAGACTGTTAACAAGGCTTAGTAATTTGTAGTTGTAGTAGGTAAAATGAAGAACTTGCAAAATGAATGAAAAGCATTTAGTCAACAACAACAGCAAAAAAAAAAAAAGGGAACTTGAGGACTAGTTTTAGTAAGATTAAAAGATAAAAAAGTAAATCGGTAGAATGTGTTTTTATTGCAAAATTGTCAGTATGTGAACGCAAGCACCTGTAAGGATTGCTGTTGGGAAACACGTGTAGCGTGTGTGAGGGGAAGGGGCAGGCCGGGCCTTGCCCTGGTGAGGCGAGGCCCTGCCCCGCACACCCCAGCCCAGGGCTGGACCCCAGCCCCGCGGCGGCCGCCAGCCCCTGGCACACCGGAGGCAGCGCTCCACACCCCACCCCTGGAGCCCCAGCCTGGCCTTGCAGTGGCCAAATGACCAGCAGTCCCGCCTGGGGGAAGGGCCCAGGAAGGCCACAGGGTATTTAAACCAAAGCCTGCGGCAAGCACACGNCAGGTTGTACGTTTAGTATCCCGGGTGGAGGAATCCTAACCTTCCTTCAGATATCCCCTAAAAGATTCTGTTCCAGAACTGAGTAAAAAGTGCAGAAATATAACAGTTATAAATAGTCAGTAGGAACTCTGCAAGTGCAGACGGGGTCACGTACAACAGTCCTTTGTGCATGGTTAATATGGTTAGAAGCTGGTTTCTCTGTAATCCAAGCCAACCAGTAACGAATGATCATGCATGTGAGGGAGTGGTCGCACAGGATTGTCCAAGTGTCAAAAGTGGTTCAGAGAGTTTCACCTGATCCTGCTGAAGACAACAAGGAATCTTGACATCATGATTTGTACAGTAACCAATCATCCTGTCTGAAAGAATTAACAAGAGTTCTATCCTATGCCACGGGCTTTTTACTGAACAAACTTTCTGCCTATGAGTGTCTGGGCAATAGCCAGGCACTAGCTAAAGAAAGAGACAATTGATGTATGTAGCCACAATCAGAAGCAACACAAAAAAAAAAACTTCTGGAGAACGCAGATACAAGAAACACATTTCACAATCACATCTATTTCATATGCAATATAAAAAGTCAAACTGGTAACAAAACAATAAAAAAGAATTAGAACAGAACAGAATAGTTCAGTTGGAAGGGATCGACAGTGATCATCTAGTCCAAATGCCTAATAACGAGGTAACAGATGGAAGACTGTCAATTTTCAACCTAGGCCATCCTTTTAAAAGCATATTTTCACATAAATTATAGATCTGTCATGTTTGGCGAGAAGTTTCACACAAAACCACATTCAGGTGACTTATCCAATTATTTCGCTTATTAGAAGAACTGAATTGCATAATGACAAAAAAAACTGCTGCTGTAGGCCACCTTTAGCTGTCAAAAGGCAGAAATGGAAACAGGACTCTTCATGTATGTAGGCCAAAAATGTAAAACAAAATCCTTCTTTGGTCAAGGCGAGGAGGAAATTGAAGAGTATTAAACATAAAGAGAAGAAAGGCTTGTTTTCATAACTCTGAGTCACAGAAGAGAGAAAGTTAGGTAAAATACAATAGAAAAATAGATTTTAAAATTCCACTGAAAAGTTGGAGAAATAACAGAAAACATCAATGGAGATGCAAAAGTAAAGTAGGAATTACAGAGAGAGAAAAAGATACAAACTTGGCTTAGAAAATTAATGAAGTCCATGAGAAATAAGCAAGATTTTTGTACAATTATGTAAGAAGACTGATCAATACACTGAACAGACTACGGTGACGTGCATAAAATGTAAATCTAATTGTAAAAAAACCCCTAAAAACTTCTGAATGCAGGTAATGTGAGGAAAGAATTGTTCAAGAAGAGTGAAAATAAAACTGTCAGGTATGCTTTTATGTATTTAAAAATTATCTGTTTGAAAAATTATTTTGTGAAATAATTACTAAAAATGAAGACTCTAATGAGACTGTAGAATAAGTCTGCCAACCACAACTACAGTCCCACTTGGATACAGGAAAAGATCTCATTCTTATTATTGGAGAGGAAGTTACTGGCAAGGATTGTGGGTTTTTCACAGAAAACTAATACCCCAAACATACTTTGGAAAATAAAAGACTGTTAACAAGGCTTAGTAATTTGTAGTTGTAGTAGGTAAAATGAAGAACTTGCAAAATGAATGAAAAGCATTTAGTCAACAACAACAGCAAAAAAAAAAAAGGGAACTTGAGGACTAGTTTTAGTAAGATTAAAAGATAAAAAAGTAAATCGGTAGAATGTGTTTTTATTGCAAAATTGTCAGTATGTGAACGCAAGCACCTGTAAGGATTGCTGTTGGGAAACACGTGTAGCGTGTGTGAGGGGAAGGGGCAGGCCGGGCCTTGCCCTGGTGAGGCGAGGCCCTGCCCCGCACACCCCAGCCCAGGGCTGGACCCCAGCCCCGCGGCGGCCGCCAGCCCCTGGCACACCGGAGGCAGCGCTCCACACCCCACCCCTGGAGCCCCAGCCTGGCCTTGCAGTGGCCAAATGACCAGCAGTCCCGCCTGGGGGAAGGGCCCAGGAAGGCCACAGGGTATTTAAACCAAAGCCTGCGGCAAGCACACGTCCTGACCCTACCTCCTCTTCGGATTTGTATCAGCCGAACACTGCTGGAACCAGAAGTGGTAGTTATGTTTGTTCTTTTCTATATTTTTTCTGTCTTTCTCTCCTTATCTCTTATCTCCTGGATGTTGTAACAGGTTGCCCAGAGAAGCTGTGGATGCCCCATCCCTGGAAGTGTTCAGGGTTGGATGGTGCTCCGAGCAACCTGGTCTAGTGGAAGGTGTCCCTGCCTGTGGCAGGGGGGCTGGAACGCGATGATCCATAAGGTCCCTTCCGACCCAAACCACTCTAGGCTTCTGTGAGGATAAATAAAACAATCCGTCTTCTGAAAGGATCTTTTTGAGTAAACCCTGTAACACTTCCTTTTACAAAACTCTTCTGTGATATTAATAGAACAAAGTTATTACTACATCAGTCAGTACCATAAGCCTCCTCCTTTCATGTAATTTTTGCTGCAAAGTTAAAAAGAGAATCACATGTGACAATGGGCTAAATTAAACTCAGTAAAAATAAAACTTAAGAGACTTTTGAATTTGCAAATACCAGAAAACGCCAATATCAATTTCTTCTACATATTTTATAATGGTTTTTATTATCGTTAGGCCTGACTGGAAAATTGGAATTTCAGTATTACCTTTTGTCTCATGTTAAAAACACACACACACACAAAAAATCAAAGTAGTGGGAAAGAGACAAAAAGAAAAATTCTGATATGCTTTGATATTTTCAGTTACAAATATAACTGAAAGTCTTTTTAATTTTTCATATGTCTTAAAACAATCTAAACAATCTATAGCTTTCATTCTTCTTTACTAATTCAGTCACTGTCAGACTCAAATGTATACATTTATACTTGTCTTCTCCTTGCTGCTCAGATAAAGACTTCATTATCTCTTCCATATGACAGATTTGTATCATGGATAGTCCTACAATTTTCACTTACAAGCTTTTGCCCTAAATAATGGAATAAATGTGCTGGAACAGATAATTTTTGTTTTGCAAATTTAATTTAATGTTTAATTGCAAATTTTGATTTATGAAACTATTCCTTTATTCAGAATTAAATATTTGAAAGTAACATGTTTTTATAAAGTCTGCATCTGTGTTTAAATAAAAATTTCCAGAAAAATAATAATTTCTCCTGTGCAAAATTTTGCTTATCTTCTGTCAAAACCACAATTTTATGAGAAATTTGCCCACATATATCTTACACTTTCTTATACTTCTTAGTGTCAGAGCTGACTGGCTTAACTTCTTCCCTTCCTTTATTGCTCTTCACTTATAACTACCTTTTTTGCTGGTTCTGCATCAAGTAAGTACAGCAAAATTGCACCGGTTTAGGAACAGTAAAAGCCAATTAGAATTTTTTTTCTATAAGATTAAAATCCATGTAATAGTCCCCTTTTATTTTTCTCTTCCTTTTCCCTTTACTTTTTTGATAAATCATCCGATCATCTGTCTTTTTTGAAACCTCACAGTTTATCTTCTTGGAAGATTAAAAATTCTGTCCACCTGTATAATGCTACTTCTGTTATTAGAAGAGACATGATATCCAGCAATTGAGATTTAAAAAAACTTGTGTGGGTTAAGATTCACAGAAAACGTACAGACATTGATTCTCTCCTCATCCATTCCTTTTCCTTTTATCCCTACTACCTGGAAATCTGCTATAAAAAGAACACATTTAGTACAGTACTGAAGTGTTCTGTTTTCTTTTTAAAAACTCTTATGTCACACAGATTTTCATTCACTTTTACAAAATAAGTCACTTTTGTCAGAGTTCTTTCAAGGCTTTTGCTTTTTGTGTAATTATGATGCCAAGCAGGTTTCAAACGTATTTCTGACACAGTGGCTATCTGCCATCACTGACCATCTCCCATCACTGACCACCTCCCTTCCCTTCCTGTTTTGTCTAAAGCTGACCTATACTGCCAGCCCCACCACCTGGGAAATGCCTTTCACATACAACTATAGAGAACTTATCAAATTCTGGCTGGGAGGCAACATAAAAACCTTGTGGTCTAAGGAAACCATCGGAGCAAAATACAAATTTCACATCCAGCATGGCCATTTTTGCTACCCAAACCCCTGCATGTTTCTCGTTGCTTTAGGAGCACTGAACACGGCTCCAGAAACAGCACGTTTCCTCCTGGCTGCTTCCTGCTAATGATCTGAAGTCTGGCAAAGTAGCTCGAACCTCTCCCCTCTCCACACCCAATCCCTTGGTCATTAACCTTCGTAGCGCTGACAACAACGACAAAATCCGAACCATCTTTACATACACAGGGAATGACTTGCCAGGGATTTGATCTGCAGCAAAAATCAACCCTTCTGAGCCCACCGTTATTTTTAAGAGCCTTTTGGTTATGGGGCATATTAGCATTTTACACTCTGCAATGAGAGAAAAAAGGCCAAATCCAAATCTTCGACAGTTTATTCAACTTGCCCTCAATTCCACTACTCCTTTCTCACTCTGCACACCCACACACATTTTATGTCTTTATTACATCAGAGAATGCTGTCTCAATTATGTAGTACAGTATAGTACAGTACATCTGGTGGCTTAGAAAATAAATCACAGGACTATTTTTCTAAGCATTCAAATAAAATTGTTTTATCATTTGCTTCTTCCTACTAACAACACCATCAGTCCAAATGGCTTGCTTGGCTTTGCAAGCTTTCCCACTAGCTCACCAGGCCTGGCACAAAAATTTCACAGCTGTGCCATATGTTTGACAGTGTTAACAATGAGTCCCTGGTTACACGATGAAATTTCATTTTGTGTTCCTCAAGCCTCCACTCCCCACATTCTACGAGGATGACAGACAAGTTTGGGAAACCAACCCTGTCTCCCTTTCTAGCAAAAGAGGTATTAGTGAACAATAAAAACCAACCTTTTTATTTGGGAACTCCCAAAATCTTTTCAAAACACAGCTGGAACAAACTCCAAAGCATTAAGGCCTTAGGTTCCCCCTCCCCACCCTACTCCTCTCCCTCCCCAGTCCAGACTTGTGAATTAAAAGCACAACACCCACTCATGCAGTTTTAACTAGTTAGTTATTAAAATCAAGCAAATAAGACAGACATTTATATATACACCTTTTGCCTAGAGTTTAGACTATTCCTTGCTACTTCAGGCCACTTGTACCAGTGTGGTGTTAAAATATGGGGGGCTTAAGGTTCAAATTTACTGGAACCTTGATTCTAATTCTTGTTGTTGGTTTTTCAAACCAGCATGTTATTGGCTTAAAATCCTGTATGTACTATAGGCCAAGTAAAGCAAAGGCTGAGCAGAAACTTAGCTGAGCCCAAGCACTGTAAGCTGACATCTGCCACTGTCTGAGGATGTGCTTCTAGTCTAACGCACGCTCCAATTATCCTACAAAGGAAGTAATGGCCCAGATTTTACAGTAAAATAACTTTTAAAAAGAATGCAAAGTATTTTGTTGTCATAATACCAACTAAACACCATGTATTTAGTAGATCAAATATATTGTTTATAGCATCTACTTGGAAAGTGTCAGTACATTGTAGCTACATGTTCTCAGCTCAGAGTTTCAGTGTATGAAATTCAGCACTCATAGTAACATTTTGAAATGGCTGCACCATATTTTGTCAAGCTTCTTCTCCCATAGGTAAGTTTTACTAGTTCCATTGTTTAACAGTAAAAAATCAGCTGCATGTTGGGTAAATATTAAAGAAGCCTCAAACCTGGTGATTTATGCACATAGCTGGTTCCATTGCATACAAGAAACAAACAAAAAAAAACCAACCAAAAAACCACTAGGTATATGTAAATAGCAAACAGGAATTTATTATATTCACTTACTAACCTTTTATAAAAATCATCATTCCTCATTTCATACAGTTATGTGTACTTGCTTATTTATTTTAAGACCAGGGCTGTCTCTGTCTTTGTCTTGTAATTCCTATGAGGATGGACAGAGAGACCAAAAACATCCATTCAAAATCTGTGAGTCAAAGCTGAGAATCTCTAGTGTACTGGAATAAAAACTGGGATTAAAATCAGTACAAAATAGAGTACTCTCCATCTTTAAAACTTACATTTACAATGAATGAGAGTGGTAAAACTGTACTTCAGAATAACAGTTTATTCAAATACTATTAATGCTAAGTGCAAGAAAAAATTATACTTTCATTTGAAACTGTCTTCATACACCCTTACAGTTAAGGTTAGTTTAAGTATGGTGTTATAAGTATTAGTTTAAGTATGGCTTCACTATCTCAACTCAGTACTTAATCCCCTCAGCCCCAGCCCTAGGTGTTTAGTATACTGAAAACAATCGTGGGAAACAACATTATATGGCAAAACACCATAGTACCAATAGAAGAGAATATCTAAGTTATCAGAGGAAGTTAGGAGAACTGCCAGGTTCCTAATGATGCTTTTTAAGGCTTCATGTACAAGCAATCAGACTTGCCTAAGCAGACTCCATATTCTGAAGATTGTCTTCCAGCTAAGGAGACTTGAAATTTAAAGATATATCTTCAGAGCATGCGAAACTACATATTTTCTCCCGACCTTTCATGTTTCTATTTGGTTAGAACCTACATTACTGGAAAAACAGTACCACTTCCCAGTGGAGACTTTGCAAGTGTCTGGACCAGGCTCACTCCTACTGTGGTATTTTCCTCAAACCATCTCATTTCAGCTTCAGGTTGGCTAAAAGTACACAAATCACAGAAAAGCAATCCAAGCTACAACAACGCCGTATATAGAATCTGGAATGTTCAGTGCTTTACAGTGCTTTACACATAAGAACAATTACATCAGGCCAAAGCTTTATGTGGTTCAGTTGATAATCTTAAACAGTGGTCATTAGCATATACCTAGGGAAGAGTAGAAGTAGGATAGGCATCCTTTTCTCAGCTTACAACCCTTAATAGGAGAGCATAAAAATATGCCTATATTAATGACAGATTTAATATTTTAAAAAATTATGGTGATTATATCAGAAATTCAGATCTGAATCTCTAAGAACAGCTAAAAAATTAATGGAAGCTTTAATTAACAGCAGGTATCAATGTGTAGGAACATTGCTTGTAATCACCTCATATTAGAATTATGAGCCATTCACCACCAGAAAAGACACTGCTAAAAAAACAAACTCTTTTAAAAATAACTCTCCAAATATGACTGCACTAGTACTACCACAAAAAGAAGAGCAGAATGAGTTCAACTCTTTGGAAGACATTTCATTTCTGTTTTCTGAAAACAGTAGCTAAGCAGCAGACAAGTACTATTTATTCCTCCTATCTTTGCAAGGCTGTGGAACATCTAGTGCTAAATCTATGCCATCTATCACTGTGCAGAGGATGCAGATTCTCTCCCAAAAAATACAGTAGTGCCAACTTCTACAGCTCTCCTTGTTAGCATAGTTTGTACTATAGTTAGAATGCAGCCTGTGATAATTTGCTGTTCAAGTCTTTTATCTGAGTAATAAATACACACGAGTGAGAGAAAGATATATGATTATTCAGTTCAAAGCAGCCCAGCTCATTTGGACCTGAAACTATTACACTTTGGAATACACTCAGTTTTCAGAAGCCCCATCTATTCCTAAGTGTTGAATGTAGCTGGATCAAATTATCATGTCCCCATTATGTGATTAAAACAGGCTCTGACCACGCTGTTTCTATGTTTGTCTTTGTTTTTAACTTCTGTGGCTCCAGAGTATTCCCCTTCACCCCCATTAAAGGCAATCACAGATTGAGAGTTGGCTGCTTTGCCTTTTTATACATACCACTCGGATCATGAGTAATGAGGGGCATTTCATGTAAGGGTGTTCCTAACAACGGGACCCTGTCCAATTGCCATGTGTCTGTTAGCTGAATGTTAAAACAAGGTCGATTAATGTTAGGCAAGTCTCCTTGGAAAGTTATTAGCATGAGAGACTGTTTATTGCTAAAACATTCTTAAGCAAAAATAGAAATATATTTAACACTGTGTTCTATATTTCCAACACACATCTCCAAAGAGTGTTTTAATCATTTTGTGCTGTCTTTATTCTCCTCAATAATGTTAACTACTCTGATAACCCCTCTTACTCTTTAGTTGCAGCTTCAACAGGAATAGCAAATAGAAGTATTACAACACCAAAAGAAACTTGCAGGACTTTTAGGTTTATGAGATTCCTCAAATTACCAGAAAAAATAAGGCCATTAATTTAAAGATCAACTTAATCCTAGCATGTTTAGAATAATGAATATTAAATTCTACTCAAAACACTCCTCAGGGGCAGGCAAGAAAGTTTCACAAGGAATGAGTCAGTCAACATATGAAGCAAAACCAGACCATTGTTTTACACCAGCCTGACAAAAGGAGTTGGTGTGGAACATGAGAGGAGAGGAGAAAGAAAAAAAACCTACATATAATATCTATTAGGACTAAGATTATAGACAACTTGCTTTCTGAATTTTCACTTTTGATAGCTACAGTTCACAAGTTCACAAGCTGAATGGATGAAGCCAAGGTAAACACATTAACCTAAACATAACGTGATTTTTAATCAACTTTTCTTCACTTTTGATACTCTAACCTATATCTCTGAAACAGAAGCATTTAAGAAATCAATGCCATGGTGTCTTGAGCTCACAGACATTAATATTTTGTATTCTTTATTTACAAGCCTTTCAAAAATTAAGAGAAATAACCCAGGAAACCACACATATTTGGTAGAGGAGTGGTCACCAGAGTTTGAAGTCATCTGCAAACCAGGCAAACATGCCCTCCATCTCCTCCTCTCAATTACTGAGAGAGATGTAAAACAGAAGAGGTACCAGGGCAGATCCTGTTGAATGTCCCTTGTTATTTGCCTCCAGGCAGTGTACAACCATTTCAACATAACCATCCAAACAGTGTTTTACTCATTCATCAACCCAAACTTCATTGTCCTAAAACAGACACAAGAATATGGTAGCAGACAATGTCAAAAGCTTTGCTACAGACAATGCAAACAATATCTAGTGTCCTCAGATTATTCGTAAATCCAGACTTTTTATCCCTCATAAGAGGGAGTCAGGTGGATCAGGAAGACCTTGTTGGAGAAGACTGAGACAAAGAAGGCACTGAGTACTGTGGATGTCCGCTGGAAGCTCCTTCTAAGTTCACAGTATTCTGAAAAGAAAAAAAAGAAGGAAGATCCGCCAAAGGAAAGATTATTGTTTCTCTTTTGCATAGAGAGAGGCTAAGCATGCCAGAAGTAATGCAATACTGAGAGATGTCATGGTGTCTCTGAGGTAGTAGGAAGAAGCATTTCCTTGGAACCAGAACGAGTTTGTTACTACTGAACTGGGTGCAAGAAATTAAGATCTGTAAGTACTGAAATAACTGAGAAAAACTGACAATATAAATCTGTTTATTTTTGCTCTTACCAAAGTATTTTGTACTAAGTTGTAATTGTGTTCATTTATAAAGGAGAATTTATTTGGTATGCTTTTAATTGCATTTTTAAGTTTAAAAAGCCTGTCATGAATTCATTATCACAGAAAATTTAGGCACATCCACTTCAAAGCTCTCACTGAATTCACATCTCATTGCTGCTATTTAATTGTTTCTCTGTTACTTCTGTTCTTTCTCATTTTTATTGAAGAAATAGATTAGTAGTAGTAGTAGTAGTAGTAGTAGTAGTAGTAGTAGTAGTAGTAGTAGTAGTAGTAGTAGTAGTAGTAGTAGTAGTAGTAGTAGTAGTAGTAGTAGTAGTAGTAGCAGTATTTAATCAGGGAAAAGGACAGCTTCAATCACCTCAAAGAATAACTCCTCTGCACTGCATTTAGACAACAAAATTTATTTCCAAATATTATCTACCACTGACATGTCTTAAAAACCTTTAGATATGTATTCCCGGGCCAACACAAAAGCTTTGGGATCACCTAATGCTGCTACGTAAATTTTCTGTACATGAAATGAAAATTGTTTTCCCAAACAAGATACACTTAAATTCTAAGAAGCACTGCTGAGCTTGAATTGCATTTTTGTCCTACACTTGAGTTTACAGAAAAGAATGAGAATTAATTATTAGGCTTCTTGTTTTGCTTTTTGTGTGCACATAAATATAATACTTCATCAAGATTTATTATAAAGAATAATTTCAACTGTTTCATGAAACCGGAAGAGCTTTTTGTATGTGCCTGTTACAGAGGAAAAGGTTAGGTTAGGCTTCACGCCAACTTAATCCTTGGCATTTGTTCTTGAACACACAGTAACATAAGTTTCAATTAGTATTAGAAGTAGGAGGGTTGTTTTTGTAATAGACCCACCTGTTTGCTGTGAAATGAGTTGAATCCAATAACCTGTTTTACATATGCTACATGATAATCTCATGTAACCAAAATTCCTATTTTTCCATCACCCCTCACGTTCCATCACGTTGATGATATGGTTTAAAAAAAAATCTTTGGGATTATAAAATATGAGAAAACTAGTGTTCTCTGAGTTCATTCTGTATTAATATTATTGCAGTATTATTGCTTTGATGCCAAGAGACAGCCTAAAGGAAAATAGTTGGATTCTTTTCAAGACTTCAAAACACAGCCAAGTAAGATTTAGTGTATATTTCATCACCTTAACATCAGTTTAAAATACCACAGAAATAATGCAAAAAATAAAAAGTCAGATAAAGCTTCATGAATAACCAAAACACCAGTAGAATTTTAAAAAACCCCAAATATTTAATGTCTTTAAACTGAGAAAAATCTGTTCAGGAGTTCCAAGCAATTATTTTTTGGTGAACTATTTTTTGGTGAACACAATATATCCTTTTTTCACTGAATGACTGAAACTTAAAAAATAATCAATAAAAGAAAACCCTTCACGTTGTCACTGATTGTATCAATCTCAATTCCTTTTAAGAGTTGACAAGGGGACATTTCTCTTTTAAACCAGGTAACACCTACAGTGTGGGTTTTTAAAGAGAAGACAAATTTATTCAATACTCACTGTTTTTAATTTTCATGTTAACAAAAATATTCATGGTAATATCACATCATTCTTCCTGGAGAGCTTAAAAAACTGTTTGGGATGGCAGTGTCATTTTGTCTAGGAGACTTATTTCACCAAATACAAAAGTCAGTAAAGGAATTTCTCTCTGGTTAGAGATTTATAAATGTGTAAATATTTTAATTATCTCAAATTTTTATCAGTTTAATATTTATGGGGTGATAATATTTAGTGTCTTTGAACCGTTATGTGGCATGCAAACTACAACCAAGAGATTGATCTTCTTCTAGGAAATTTGCAAGCATATTAAAAAAAATTAAGATAATTGCATCCCATGTGGCTGAGTTTGAATAACTCATTCTTTTTTCACGTGGATTTCTGAAAAACAGAAAAAGAACTTTCTTGACACATTTGTGTTTCTCTGACTGATTCATTAAATTCCTCTATCGGAATGACAGAATGCAGCTTTTTACAGCGAAAACTCAGCCAAGGGAGAATTTAGCATTACTAGCTTAAATTAACAGGAATATGGAACTAATTGCAGGTCAAATATCTCCTTGAAGTTATTTTGTAGTGTACTGGAATGGCTTTTGTCAAGCTAAAGCATAGTGTTCTTGGTCTAAAAACCCAGAAGTGAGTGCAAGAAATATTATTGTACTTAATCTAAACAATAGAAAGATTCAGACCATAGTTCGGGAGGCTAGCTGCTGCAGCATATCCTTTATTTAGCATTGTGCTTTGTTGCTTTGGACAAGTCATAGTCTGTAGCATCACAGTCTAAGAAAGGTCAAAAAAATTGTTCATTAACAGATCATCTTTACTTCTGGGTTTATATTACCAAGTTCAGCAAAAGCAGGTCATAAGTACTGTCATTTTGAATTATTTTGTAGAAGTACATAACCCTAGATTAAGACATTCTAGTTGTTCAAAGAATGCCAAAATGAAGTTAAACAAATGATACTAAATGATCTTGAAATTATAGCTATTAGATCTCTTTGAAAGAGCTGAGACTGTTCAGCCTGGAGAAGAGAAGGCTCTGGGGAGACCTCATTGTGGTCTTTCCATACCCGAAGGGAGCCTACAAGAAAGATAAAAAGATACTTTTTACAAAGACATGTATATTTCATGGAGACGAAGAAAGGGGAATGGCTTCATACTGAAAGAGGGAAGGTTTAGATTTGATATTAGGAACAAATTCTTTAATGTGAGGGTGGTGAGACACTGGAACTGGCTGCTCAGAGAGGCTTTGATGCCCCATCCCTGGCAGTGTTCAAGACCACGCTGGATGGAGCTCTGAGTAAGCTATTCTAGTGGAAGGTGTCCCTGCCCATGGCAGCAGATTGGAACTAGATAATCTTAAAGGTCCCTTCTAACCCAAACCAGTCTATGAGTCTATGTTCGATAGCTGTGAGAGACTCAGTTTTTCAAAGGTAATACAAGCCATACTGCAATATCTCCCAATCTCATCCTTGGGTAATGACTAGAGCTAAAAATAGATATAGTTTTAAAATAGTCTCATACTGAAAAATTCAAAGTTGTAAAACTTTGTTAAGCCCAAAGTTAAAAAAAAAAAAAAAAAAATAAGTTCAAAAAAGTTCTCCAGACTGACCTTTCCACTAGCCACATGTTTGGAAGAATGCAAAATAAATTTTCCCCTCATATTTATATTTGGGAAAAGAAAAATACCACAATAACAGAGTATTTCAACTTACATACAAAACATTCTGACAGATTTATTAATATGTTTTTTTAAGTTATGAAATTTTACCTCTTAGCAAAAATCAAAATCTCATAAAATCAAAAGTACACTCAGCTTTTTATGTAACATTCAGTTTTAGGAAAAATCTTCCTTTATCTAGTGAGAAATGAACACTTTTAAACTTGTGAGTTGTGAATCAAGATATCATTGTGAATGTACTAAGGCAATAAGAAGCAGGAACTATATCTGTCAAAATATTTTACTTCTTAAAGGTTATAATATATTTCACCTATAACCTTGGTAGCTCAGCCTAGGACTAGCAACAAACTCCTAATAATAAAGAGTTTCCATTGTTCTGTTACCATTAGTGCTCAGTGTTTGAAGTAAAAGTTGAATATTATGGCTGAGATTTTATTTAAATTCATCTCACCAAGCTT
>VZTF01008041.1:150216-181713 GCA_013397755.1 Cnemophilus loriae | reverse complement strand
TTTGTGGGGTGGTGTGCTGGTTGTTTGGATTTTGGGGTATTTTAGCAAATCATTATACATATAGCATGCCTCAATATTAGAAAATCTTATTACAAACTTTTGCATCATAGCCTATGATTCAGGAGATTTGGGCAAGTGCTAGTACCGTAAAACAAAGCAATAAATGTTGAGCAGTGAAGTTCTACATCTGTGCAAAGTCAAGGGTCTACATTAAATATTAGTTTCTCTAGCTGCCAAGAAAGGTTTGAGGTGGTCCAGACCTTACCAAAAAATAGCCTACTTTTTAAAAATATGGATGATGCAAAATATGACTGGCATTTCTTCTATACACTTCAATTACACTTGCTATGACAAATATTTCCTATTCTTACTGTTCATTAAATGCAAACTCTCACATTTTTTGGTTTTTTTTTTGTAGGGGTACTACATGTAGTGAGGCAAAATCAGCTTTATTAGAGCACAGTAGTATATTTTCAGTTAGTAAAGTTTATTTTTGTAATTTATTTTACCTTTTAAATTTCATTTATTTATTTATTTCATAAATTTAAAACTTCATGAGAAAATTAAAATACGTACATATAACTTCTGTGAGTATGTATGCACGTGAATTTCACACACAAAAATGCTATTCATTTCTATCAATGCTATCCTTTCTATCAAGTCTATTTTACAGCCATCCTCAATTACCCTGACAGTGGTATCAAAACGTCATTATATTATCTGAAGGAAATATTTGGATTTTAGGCCTAACAATTGCTTAGTTATATCAGCCAGTTTTTAAATTCCCTATTTGCCACAATTACAACTCTTTATTCGCTCTATTTTTTACTGACCCAGTAAAATCTTTAGAAGCAAGATTAAATTTTAAAACGAACAAAAGTATGTTGTATTGGATCAACATTTTTGTCCTGAATTGTCATCTAAAAGTCATCTCTGTTTTCAAATCACAGTGCAAGCTCTAAGTCAATCACACTTCTGTGAAATATATTAATATAAAGACGCAATCATTGCAGTGATTTGTATCATGTTCATAAATTGATCCCCAAGTTTCGCATTGCAACCACTTGCATGGAATATGCATTTTTTCCCTGAAAGTGATACTGTTAAAAGGCTGAACTATTGTTTCCTCTACTGTAAAGGACATTGTTCAACCTCTTGTAGTGCCTCTAAAAGATAACGGCTGCATTTATATGAAATTCAACTACTGCAAGTAAAATTAAAATTTCAGAATTCTTAAGGTATTTTGCATCAGACAAAAACATGGTCCTCTAACAGAATTAAACCATAAAGAAAACCATATGCCATTGTGCTCATTTCTTGCATAATATAAAGAATTACTAGGGTATTTGCAAGCTTTAGAACCAGCAGAAATGAGTCACCAAATTGTGATGAACTTGGGAGCCTGGATAGTAAGACAAAACCTGGAACTGCTCCATTGTGATAAGAAAACAAATAGACGATATAAAGAAAAACATACGAAACAAGGGAACCTAAAGTTTTTATTTTGCTTTACTGGCAATGAAAAAAAAGAAGTTTTCTCACCCTGAGTAATTTCTTAAAAGCCAAGCATTTTCTTTGTGCCATTCTTGTAGTGTGTACATCCACAGGAGTTAAGAGCTAGCCAATTCTGTCAAAACTTGCCATTCATATAACTCTCTCTAGAATCACAATCACCACTGTGAGTATGCACTGATTACCCATCTCACTCTTAAACTCTCAAAAACACTGGAGCAAACCCTATTGGTCAGTTTTAAAAATGGCTCAGCTGCAAACCTAGTATCAGTTATGATTCAGTCCTAATTTTGCCTGTCAACAGTCTTGTTCAACTTCCCAGATATTCTAGCTTGTTGCCAAGACCATTTTGTAAACGAAATATCTCTTTTGAAAATCACCATATGAATATGTCAACAGGTCATGAAATATTTTCATTACAAACCTCGAAGAAAATCTAAGCTCTAAAGCAACAGTTAGAAAAATGTCTATTTCATTAGACATGAGTGTGAAATCTTCCTAGAAAACATTTATTTTGGCAACACCCTATTCTGATGGTGGCCCAAAAGTAACCTGACTAGACTATCCTGGTGGGAGGCAGCACCAGCTACAGTGAGGAGACTGGAGCAGATGAGCTAATGAACAAAAGGATCACCCTGGAGCATGAATTTGCTGTGAAAGTACCTAAGCAGCTGCAAGGTCAGAAAGACATTCACATTACCTCAAAGTAAAAAACTGAAAATTTGTGCTTATTTATCCAAGGATGAAAAAGTGTTAGAAAACCAACAAGAGAGATTATTTTTCCTCATGCTAACAGTGGGAATAGATGCTAGCTCACATACTAGAGACAGGGATCCTTCAACCTCTCCATAATCTTTTAAATGTTCTGTGGTCACCTAAGATCCTTCTTGTACTTGTAAGATCTAGTTAGCATTCTTCTTTATTCACACTGTCTCCTACAGTGCAGAAAAATCTGTGATTTTAATGCTGAAGAGAATGTTCAAGGCATAAGCCACATTCAGTTTACTTGATGAGATGCACAAAGGTACTTCCCCAAACAGGAAATGTGTTTAGTGTAGATCATGTATGTTTGCATGGGTGTGAGGAAAGGGATGCATGGTGCACTCTAATTCTATGAAAAAGAGGAAGACATTGGAACCCCACTGCAAACCCTGAAGTCCTTCCACTGGAGATTTTCTCACAGTCATCAACATCTTCCCCTCTTCCAAACTCCAATCTGAAAATTTCCAGAGATTCATACTATTCCTACATCTGTGAAGGTTTCCAGAGCCATCTGCAATACAACTCAGGAGGACTGCATAGAGAAAAAGAGTCTGCTGTACCTGAGTTGTGCAAAAGGAAAGCATCTACAGTAGCTTGTCACAGACATGTTCTTCCAAGGAGGACTTAACCTCCACAGAACTGAGAACATTTTATCCTAAACTTGAATTTTAAGATATGTGAATCTAGTCTCCTTGCACTTCCTACATGAATGTATTTGAAACAGACTTTGTTTTCTTGGACAAATGCAATAAATTCCAAAATCACTATTCACCCAAAGACGAAAACTTTAATAATAAAGCAAAGGGTTCGCTGTCAAGACACTTGTTCTGCCAGGGGATTTTTGTGCACTCCATCCAAAAAAAGAAATACTTATCTCATTTGTGAATATCACATGTCAAGTTGATGTCTGTAAAGTTTCCAAAATATTCAAATACACTATGAAATATAACAGTCTGGTGAGTGTTACATGAAATTAAAGATCAATAATAATAATAAAGTTCTCCATTTAAATTCTTTATTTTGAATTTTTTTTTTTACTTACAACCCTTCTTAAGTAGTTCTTCAAATCAAGTAAGTCTATGCATTCACATAAAAATCTCTAAAAAGCATTATTTGAAGGGGATTTCTGGACTTTGGGAGAATTCTATTTAAAGGCAAACAGATAAATGCATGACTAAACAAAACAATCTGGCAAACTGTGAAATAAAATGACCCCTTCTCTGTAACAAATCACAAAAGGATTAAGTGGTTTTGTATTAAAATTGAGAAGGAAAAGCAAGCTTTCTTTATTCTTTGCGATGACTTTGGAGAGTTTCTTGAGCACTCAAATGTGAAATTATGGCACTGCTGGANGGAGGGGAGGGGAAGGTCATCCAATATATGGGTGGGAGCAGAGAGAGAATCATGCTTCAGCCTATCTGGAGCCTTGGTGTAACTAAAGCCAGTTTCAAAGTTCACACCCTCTTTCTTCTCCTGCATCAGAATAGCTGCCCTGCTGCTGTAAACAAAATAAAAATCTATCCAATACAAGTTTTACAAACACAATATGGCGATCATCTACTGGAAAGAATTAGCATATTCAGAAAACCAGAAGGAAACACCGCTAACACACTAATAGCAGGTTAGCACTCTACAGAAACAAAACAAACAGTCATCTGGAAGGATTTGCCAGTACTAGTGTCATAGTCTGAAACAAGCACTTGTTGCTTCTGCCTTAGAATTTTTCTTGAATAATGGATTTTTTTTTTAATTTGACAGTGCAGGGAGGTAAACACCACAGCATTTCTATTCAGAAGGTGATCTGTGTATTTAAAAAAATAAGGATTTGTTTTACAGGTTAGATTTTTTTTTCTCAATGAGAAGCTTATGTAACAGTTTACTGTAGACTGTTGTGTGTTCTCTGTAAAGGATTTTAAAAAGCTGAATGAATAGAAAATTATTCAAATACCGTTTATGTCTGAGGATTCCCATATTCTCTTATCTTTAATTAAAATCTAAAAATTAGATAAGAAAAGACACACTCGAACTTCTTGCACCTTCTTCTTGGACATCATAGTTAGTGGAAGTCATCACGAAGGAATGGTGTGCAACACATCACAACATAAAATACGCTATATTTTAAAGATCTTTCACCATAATCCCCCTGTGTGCCATTTTTGTAAGACTTGTTAAATATTTAATAGGACTTTGGAGCACCATGATATATAAAGTCAGAGGGAGGCTTGTTAAAAGCTTCTAAAGATTTGACAGCATTTTATTAAGGGAGAGTAACCAAAGGCAAGTGGACACAATGACAAGGACTTACTGAAATATTACGCTCAGGTCTAACTCACTTTTTCTCTCAAACAAAGAAAAAAATGCTAGAAATGAAAATAAAAATCACCAAACAACTCTGAACATCATAACAGGATACAGACTGCTGTCTGACAGATATTTATACCCTTGATATTTTGCCAGTCCTTGTGAGAACAGTTTTTTAAACCAAAAAAGCCACACCTCCCTATTTCTGCACAGGTTAAACAAAGTAATTTTAATTTTTGTGTCTAACAAATCCTCAAAGATCCATCAGCATGTTGCAATGATTTTGAGCAGGTGTTGACAAGGTGGATCCAGTCCAGTGCTTAACTGTGTGTATATACTGCCGTTAGCATTCCAGGAGTGTTTTAAACATTCACTACAATTCTGTAATGAAAGCTTTAAAGGCAATCTTCTATAAAAACCATAGGTACACAGGTAGTTCCTGAACTAAAGTGGTAACACTTTGAAAGTTCAGTCCGTGTATGGAATTTAGGATCAATAACTCACTATACTACCAGTGAACAAAATGTTAATTTCTACAGAATTAATGTCTATAATGTTCAAGTTCAATTCAGAACCTTTGCAGAAATACCTCGTGTCTGTAAATCCAGTGACAAAATCTTGACTGATCTGCTTAAATCTCTGAAATGCTTTTTATTTCCTCAGAGTTATGATTAAGTTGTTTCTCCACATCATGTCCTTGAAGCACTTGTTCATCTGCATGATGCACGAGTGATCGTTTTGCCTGAAGACACATTACATGGGATAAATCCACTTATCCTGTCCTACAAGTAGAACAGTCCAACGAAGTAAGCTTATTGTCAAAATGTGACAAGCTGTTAATTTCTGTATTGCATAAAAAGTTTGCCTTCATTCAAGACCTGTGTTCATTCAGCTTATATACTAGCATTTGTAAATCAACCTTTTTTTGCTTAGAAAAAAGACGATTAAAAAAAAATCTGTTACCCAATACGCCACATAGTTTTTGAATCTTATGATTCAAAATGCATCAGACAGTAAAGAATCTATATCAGTATTATCATGCTTATTATCCTGAAATTTCAAGCAGATTTTAGTTCTTCTTCACTAAGATATCTGAAGAATTCTCAGACAAGGGAGCTGACATATTCTCCAAGCACTCAACTCAAGGGAATCCATTACCGCTGAGGAACATGTCTGTGTTTGCTCCCAGTGTTTCTGACTGTTTGTGGACTCTGAATGACTTTTTTAATTTATCAGGTTTCTCGTTTACTTTAAGTCAGCCTAAGGCTTCATTAGAACCTGAGTATGAGTGAATTATGGCCAACTTCATTTTCAAACTGAGTATGTTTGAGGGCAGGGCAAGTTTTGTTCCAGATTCTATAAATTCAAATATTTCCATCAAATATATGCCAGCTGAAAAATAATTTACTATAGAAACAGAATTTAAAGTAGAAGATCACAGGCAACAGTGATGATGGAGAAATCCCATTTAACTTTAATAATATGAGAAACAGAAAAGGAAAATGACAAGGTAAAGAAACGAAATTTTTAAAATAAAGGCAATGAAAGTGAACTCCACCAAGCATGTAACCTGTATCTAGAATGCGATATATATATATATATATATATATATATATATACACTGTAATGAAATGTCAAAAAATATGGTAAGTGTTTTTTTTCCCTGGATTATCAACTGTGCCTTGCTGATAAATAGCTGAACTGGTTTGATGCCCCTTTCCTATATTTGGAACATCTAAAAACCACCAAAACCAAATAAACAAACAAACAAACAAAAAAAACCAACAACAAAGCAACAGCAACAACAAGAAAAAACAAACCAAAAAACCCCAACTGAAAAAACCAAGAAAAACTAGGTAAGGCACCTGAAAAAAAAAAAAAGAAAGCCATCTGGAGACACCAGCTGCAGAACCTTTTACCTTTCCCCTATAGTAGAGAAAATTTTTAAAGCAGTGCTACTTTCTCTGTGATGTTTTTCTCATGCCTTTTTCAATGTTACCAGTCCACTGATTATAACCATATGTTAGTATTGTGTGCTTGTTCTAACTGTACATATTGAACAGACTGGTCTGCTTTATAGCAGGTGTATGCCTCTACTTTTTTCAATGTATTTTCCCCTGCCTCACCCAAATCAGGCCGAAGGTGATCAGTTCAACATCTTTCACCAACCTTTGCTCCACATCCTCTCACAGAATGAACTTCCATTTCTCTTGCGGAGTCTAGAGGAAAAGCACATTAGCTGAATGTAGACTTCACCTTTAACAGCAATCATCCACCTTTCCTTCTTCTTTTTGTTTTCTTTCATAGAGGTCCACATTTGCCACCACTCGCAGCACTATGTAACCTAGAGAAATCTTTGCTTTTGCTCTTCCACTAGTATTTTAGGAGCTAACATCACTTCAAAATCACACATAATAAATAGTGCACACTTCCTATGTTGTAATAAAAATTATATGCATATTTCTAAGTTTGCATGTAACTGTTCAATTTTGTGATTTCCGTTGTGAAACCACCACCTTTATTTTAGCAGCCCTAAAGTCATTCCTTTTAGAATTATTGACTACTCTCATCCAGCATAAATATTTGCCTCATTTTGATAGTTATTCTTTTCCTGAGTTCTCTTTCCTATCTCTCCCTCAACCTTGCTAACAAAGCTCCTTTTTCCATGGATTCAAGTATTATTTAGGGCACTGAAAGAAGGACTAAACACCAAGCAAAGCATGAAGACAAGGCTGTTGCTCTATGGAGCTGGCTTTCCAGATCTAAAGGAAAATGAAACAGATGTTTGTGCCAAATAGGACTAATTTGTTCACCTTTTACAGCAGCACCAATTAGTTGTAGTCAAAATAAGTAGGTTTTAACTCAGCATGTGAACATTTTATACAGAGATTGCTCAGCAATGGCTGAGAAAAGACAGTTTGTTTGGCATTGTTAATTTTGAAATCCTGTTTCTCTATATCTTTCCCAAATCACTTCCCTGTTGATAGGAATAACCAGTACTTAAAACTGGTCGACTAACAACAGGTAGGCCGAAGTGGTCAGAGGGTGAGGTTTAGCACCTTGAACAGCGCCAGGAGAAAAAAACTCCCTTTGAAATCCAGGGGATTAGTCAACATGAAGGAAATGCCTGAGCATTGTCTGTTTTCCAGGAGGCATCTGAACATGTTGAAAGCTGAGATCCCTAGGTACTGACTTTTTAAATCATGTAAACAAATGTCTAATTTAAGAGAATTTATCAGTGCAATTCAGAAATAGCAAAGGAGCTCAGAGAAGTGTCCAGCTTTGTGTTTCCAAAGGGTTGGTCTAAAAGCATACACCCTTAGTAGAGCAGCAGGATGCAGAAAACATCCTGGTTTAACTGAAAAAGTCTGAGTTTTGACAGGAAAATCTTCAAGTGCCAACAACTATGTTTCAAGTTCCACTTGAACTTCAAACATGATTTTCTCCTCATAAAATGAGTCCTGGCATGCCTTTACATGTACCATACCCTTAGACTTCCTATCAAAAGCTGCATAGTTAAACATATTTCCTTAACAGATTTCAAACTGAAAAGCAAGAAAAAAGTTCTTAACAGCTTAACATGACTTAGGAAATTCAGGTCTGTGATTTACTACCCTTAAGGCAACTCCAGTGCTATATTCATACTCAAGCTGGTAACCAGGGCAAAACAGTGATCTAGACTAACAATTTACAGTCCTGGTTACTTTAGACACCTTCAGTTCAAATATCAGCTGCTTGTATGAATATACGTAAAGTCATGTAAGCAACTTCAGAAATTCTGCTACTGCTAGTGCTGACATAAACCCCTATGAACCTTGACATGCACAAACTAAACCATGAATGAACATGGAACACACAGACAGGTCATGTTTACAAATGAGTCAAAAGGCATTTAAAGGGCTTTTGACCAAATGAAATTAAGAAATAAAATTCAGACCAAAATCTCACAGTAGACATTGGGAACCTTTTTGAGAACTTCAATAGGCTTTAAGTCTGCTACTCAGGAACTAGTAACCAAGTAGAAAAAAATGTTATTTTTCTACTTTTAAATATCCAGCGAGATTAATAAAAAGGTAGGGAAAGCAATCACAAGGATTTAGCAGTGCTTTCTGGAAGTGAATTAGCTTATTTTATCATTTAGTAACAGAACAAATTTACCAGCTTCAAGTTTTATACATAATTGATTATAAAATTTTGCAAAAAAAAAAAAAAAAAAAAAACAAACCCCCCAAAAAAAGCCTGCCCCCCCAAAAAAAACCCACTGCACATGTTCCCCAGATCCTGATTGTTTTTCTTTACATTCACATTTAAGATTATTAAGGTCATAACAATTTGTAGCAAAGTAATCACAGAAGAAAATTACTCCTGATGCAGGAAGCTGATGCCAGGACATTAAAATAACTGTTTCAGTTCTATTGCCACTCTGAACTCTAGGAATTTACTTCACATTTTTACTCTGCTGATCCCAAACATTCCTGTGATCAACTTTAAAAAAGCTCATATGTAGGTTGCAGGAGCCTCTTGAGCTGTGACTATAGAGCTTCAGCAGCAGACAGTGTGGTCTTGCCCAAGTAAAGCAATGAAGACCAATTTTTCCACTGCATAACACCGTAGATGTGGATAAACTTCGTCTGTAAAACTCCTGCTGTTTGAACAGTCTTCTATGGAGACATCAGCTTAAAGCTAATTTCCTTGAAGTTCAAATACTGTCAGGTATTAATTTTACCCAATAGTCCAGAGGAAATTAATGAACAGATATATATCACTGTTACTTTGGCTTACCCAACATACAAAGGCAACCAAGTCTTAAGGGAAATGATACTCCGTAAAATCACACTTCCAATGACCCCCCACATTGCATCCAACATTGCATGCCCCTAGAAGAATGTAAAAACATGGCTTTTTCTGATAAAACTGTCCCCGATTTCAACAATTTGTACTGAAAGAACCTCCTTGTACAAAAATGACATTTTCAAAAGTTTTTTTTCATATATCCTCTACTGGACTCCTTTTCCATGAGAATACCCAGTTATCTTACTATCTACACAAAATTTTAGTGTTCACAGCAGATTGCAATGAAGAACTAACTGCATTGCTCTGCTACACACTGAGTGACAAACAGTTTTCCTTGGTTTGCTTTCTATTTAAACCCATATTCAACTTCATTTGCCATTTTATTGTCTTGTCTTGTCTTTCAGTTTAATACAGTGTTTTCCCAGTTCTTCATATCTGCTCCCACCTCAAACAAACCTTATAGCCAATATACTTTCTTGTCCAATGACAACTACTTCTTTTTAAGATCACTGGTAAATCTACAGGGCTGCCTGCACCCACACCATTGCAGAGTCCCTGAAAAACTGGAGATGTGACCTTGCTATGCTGTGAAAACTGGCCATTTATTCCGGCATTGTTTTATTTATTTTTCAGCAAACCACCTGGCTCTTTAAGGATCTGTATTCTTAAACAGTCAAATACTCAGTGGTGAGGGATCTTGTCAAATGACTTCTGGAAATGAAAGGGGATTTCTACTCAGCACCGGTAAGACCACACCTGGAGTTCCATGTGTACTTCTGGGTTCTCCAATACAAAAGAGAGCTGGGACTATTCAGCTTGGAGAAGACTTATGGGAGATCTCATCAGTGTGTATAAATACCTGAAGGAAGAATACAAAGAGGATGGAGCCAGGCTCCTTTTGGTGGTGCCTAGCTATAGGTCAAAATGTTATAGGCACAAATTGAAACATGGGAGGATCCCTCTGAAAGTAAGGAGAAATCCTGTGAGGGTGACTGGGACAGACTGCCCAGAGAAGTTGTGGAGTCATTTGCTCTGGAGATACTTGAAAACCATCTCAACATATTCCTGACCAACTAGCTCTAATGGGGAGGGACCTCTAGAAATCACCTCCTCCAACAGGGGCATCGCAGGAGGTGATTTCTAGAGGTCCCTTCAAACCTCAGCCACTATAGGATTCCGTGATATCAAACATTCTGTATCCACATGCTTGGACAGAAAGTGGAGTTCTTGCTAAAAACTCCAGCAGTTTTCAGACGCAGTATTAGCTCTTCATCTCAAGCTGTTTTACAATGAAGAAAGGATTTGTTAAACTGATTTTGAGCCCATGGATCCTAAGATTTGTAGAAAACTCTCTTAAAAGAGCCACGACAAGATATTCTGAAAAGCAACTATTTAACATATTAATGCCTTCCCAAAAGAATTCCACAAGGTCTGCAAATAGCCGGGTTAATTGGTTACACAACAGATTTAACTGTTGTTAAACAGTTTTAACAGATTTAACTTCCTCCCCCTAACCCCAAAACCCCCCTACCCAAACCAGTACGCTCCTTTATTTTAAAATACCCTAAGAAAAATATTAATGACAACCAAACTCTATGCACTCTTAAAACTATAGATTAGAAAACAAACCACTTTTTATTTTGCCAACTGACATCCCTGTTTCCTCCTTTTATTACACATTATGTATGCAAACTTGGGATGATTTAAAATGATCTAAGTTTCCCTTGCATCCGTTCCAGAGTACTAAGTGAACAGTTCTCTAGAGGAGGTCTGAAATGAACATCTGCAAACTGTTGCAAAAACAGCCAATACTAGAAAGAGCTCTGAGAAATTTAAATTAAAAAAAGCTAGTAGTTTGCATGGGCTGGTACAACTTGAACAAATTCCAAATCAGTAGTGTAGTCAGAATTACAATGCTGCACAGAAATCTATTTTTGAAGAGAAGCATCTAGTAAAAAGTGGTTCTGAAGATTTGGTTTGCCTTATTTAGTCAAGCCAAACAGTTCCATTAATGAGATTTCATGTGGAAAATAAAAAATGGACATGGATAAGGTGAAGGGGTTTGGCTGTACCATTAGGAGGACTTGGTAATTCTTAGTTCTCTATTTCTTACTTGTTGTATGTTTTAATCAAGGTGTAAACATCTGTGACTCTTGAAAGCAAGCTGGAGTAAGTCAGTCTATGTAAGCAGAGAAGCTGAATGAGTCTCAGTGAAAACCTGCATTAGGTAATGCAAGATAGCTGTTTACAACACACTATCTTAGACAAATATTCCATTTCCAAATATCCCCCAAATCCCCTTTCCCTTTTTTTTTTTTTTTTTAATGCCACAAGCATACAATCCTTGATTTACTCAGAAGTATTCAGTTCTATCTCTCTTGTCTTTCTTCTCTGAGATATGGAAGTCCCTTCTTGCAGCTCCAACCCCTTCAATTACTTTTATATGAGTTTCTGTATTAGAACATTTGCTATACCACACTGATCTATCTTCCCATTCTAAACCTGGATAAAACTTTCAAAACCTGTAAATGTTAACTGGGAATGAAAGATGGCCTTTCAAGAGCAACCATTGCAACAAATGTGAAAAGGACAGTTGTTCTAAAAGTAATTCTGAACCCTTTGAGAAAAAATCATTAAAGCTTCCCACTCTCACCCCCTGACATGCAGGTGAAATTAGACATGAGCAAAGGTCACAAAAACATGTATCCAGAGACAAACTGCCTTATTGAAAATCAAGAGAATTATTATTCAGCTGGGGATAACTTTCTATTTCCAAAAAGGCGGTTCACAGCAGAAAGACTTGAACTAATCCCAAGAGCACAAAATGTTTAATGAGTAATAATCAGACAGTTGTGCTACCATCTCCACACTTGTGTTGGATAACGAAAATTCTTTTTTGTTAGTTCAGATGTGTGTTTTACATGTGCTTACCAAGCAAGAAATAGAAAGTATTCTAGGAATAAGCTAAGGAAAACCTCATTTTTTTTTCTGCTATTCCAAAAGATTAATAAGTCTTAACCATCCTTGCAGCATTATTTTTTCAAAATTGTAATGGGATTATGGGCGTGCAGAGATATTTGAATTTCACAGCTCATTCCTAGGATAGTAAGGGGTAATAAGGGGATGTTTAAACCACCTGGGTTAAATTTCCAGTCTTGAAGCTCAAAACACAAAAGATGGCACCAGTCAGTCCTTAGAGTGCTTCAGCACTAGATTCTCTCCCCTTTGTTGTTCTGCTGGTATTGAGAATACTAAAACTGTGTTATAGTAAACTAAGCCATTCTTGTTTGTTCCAAAAGAACTTATCATCAAAGGATTTACTCATCACATAAAGTTAACATGGGGCAACTATTAACTTTTTCAACTATTGTTTCAACAACACCCTAGGAAATTACTTCTCTGCAGTATTCTATTGAAGCTCCCATTTCACAGATAAAAATTAGCTTCGAGGACACTGCTTCTTCCTTCAGACTGATGAGAGAAATAGAGAGGAGGAAAATACACCCCTGGCTGCCATCTTCAAAGGCCTACTTGACCAGAGTATGTAGCAGGCAAGACAAACTTTTCCTTCAACCTGCTCTTTTTTAAATGCACTAGTCATAGAGGGTAGAATCTGATAGGGACCTCCAGAAAGTAAAGCACCAGGCTACAGCTACTAAAAGATGACCTCATACACATGCAAATCAGCAAGAATCCTGGCTTTAGGTGTTTTCAGATTACATCAAGTTCATGGATAAAGACCACTTCGTTTATCACAGTGAGTATTACAAAAAACCAAGATGAGCTGAATGCGTTTCATGCCAAAGGTAATAATAAGGTGTATTTCCTACACAGCAGTATAATACTTAAGAAAACAACTGAGAAAAACCCTGGTCTGTTTTGCGGAGAAAGTCATCCCAAAGGGAAAGTGGATGCATGAGTGAAGCCTGCACGATTCAGCACCTTCCCTTTTGGGGCTTAAACTGGGAAGTCAGTTTTATGTGTAGTTGCTTTTCCAGCTGTTGAAAAGAACTTTTTTGAAATTTTTCCCTCCACCTCCAAAGTACCGAGCCACACTAAACACATTTAATATTTCAATATTTTCTCAATGCTTGCTGTCAAAATTGTTTATAATTCACTCGTGAAGCCAGGTGTGAAAGACAAAGCCAGCTCAGCACAGCCAAATGTTCCCCCCATTAACTGGTAGTAACCTTTATACCTCATAGAAGCTAATCTAAGCCAAAGGCCGCAAGCCCTTAACACAAGTTTCCCTAGAGCAACACACAGCTTCTTCTAACTGCTAAGGAGAGACAAGGGATAAAAGTACAGGAAATAATAAAGGCAAGTGGTATAACTGTTCACATGCACAAAAAGGACAGACAGAAGTAGATTATACATTATTATTGTACTCAGAGGACAAATATTAGCGTCTTTGTACTGATCAGGAACAACTGAATTAATTTACCTGATTTTCTTATGCTTAATAAAAGCATTCATGAGCAAGTCTTCACCAGGGATGGATAAAGAACGATATTGCAAATCTTTCATTTAGATTTTTAGAATTGCACCAAAATTATATTCCCCGAGAAAAGGGTTGGATTGAGGTTTTTTAAAATAAAAATTATATACTATGTGGTAGCATAAGAGAATCACCAAACAGATCAGGCTCAGACATCATCCAAACCCTCATCTGAAATTTCTTAGAAGTAACAAATTCACAAAGGACTTGTACACCTATGGAGACTATTGGAATTGACTTGCGATGAGTTAAGTTGTCTGCAACGGAAAGAGGATCCACAGGTCTGCCTCTTGAAAAGAATGTTGCAGCCAGTTCACTTTATTCCTCATTTCTCTTTCCTAAAGAAAGCAAAGGTTTGTATCCAGCTGCACATTCCCAAGAAAATGGAGATCAATATAGTTATTTTCACTTTTTTCCCCAGGGCTTGCCTTGCACATAATGGAAAAGGGCATTTTTCCAGATGCTGATCATGAATCCAGTGTTTGTAAATAATATGTTTCTTNAAAAAAAAAAAGGGAAAATAGAACCAATTTTAAAATACAAACCAAAACAATCCCAAACAAGAAAACCCAAAGCCCAGGAGATAATGGAACAGAGATGTATGCGAATAGTCTGGTCTCGCCTTTCAGAACCTGGATGGAAATTAGAGTAGAGCCTGGCTCGTAATCAGAACACCCACTTGACAAAAGAGGTTTACAACAGCCAAACAATCCACTTAACAGCAAGAGGCATGTTGTAAAACAGGAGTTTGTGTTATGTGACAGCCAAACTTTTCAGCAAAACATCTTTTAAACAAGGGCACATGCTGCAGAGGATTCCCATATATCTTCTCTGAGAGGCTAAACAACTTTTAAAGGTATTAAAAGAGTTCTAATTAAAAAAAATTAACATGCATTTCCCAAAGAAAAATTTATCTCATTTTAGGTATATAAAGGATGAAACAAATTACAATCATTCACCATGTGAATTTGTTCATCTCAGAGTAAAAGTATATGCAATCTAGGTATAATAATCAGGCAAGTATAGAGAGAAAGAAACCATGTTAAGAGACACTGATAATTACAGCACATGATCTGCAGGGAGTTCTCTCTTTCTGTAAGTTACAACAAAAATTATTTGTAAAGCAGTAATCAGATACAATTGATACTGAAAGAAGTCGTTAGAGCTAGTTAATACTAATGTGACATCCTTCCAGGCTCTTCAGTGGCATTAAAACAGTAGAAAAAATAAGCAGCCTTTAAGGATTTGGCCCAACAGTTCTATGATAATACTTCAATTAAAAAGCATCCCACCACAAATCAGACATTAACCCTGTATTTTAGTAACATACAACAAAGTGTGTTATTTCTCTTTTCTGGGCAAATGTTACATTAACTTGTAGTTCATACCTCACATTGTCAGCTCTTTTGAGCTAACATAAAAATGTCTGCTTATTACCATTTATTCCAATTAGCTTTGGAAAGGTAGAAAGAAAATAGTCTTTCTTCTTTCATATCCTGACATTTGCTATTCTTTCCTTAGATGAAAAATAATGACATTCCTGGTAATATCACTGCACAAACTTTACTGAAGGCAATAACCAGGCATACAAAACCATTATTACCAGCCATTAGCTGTCATTGAGACTAACTTTGAAATTCAACACCTTGTAGAGCTGTAGCAAAAAAAGGCGTTTTTTATATTTTACACCAGACATCTAACTACTGCGGGTTATAAAGACACTTGAATAATTCACTATACAAAGGAACACAAAAAAAACCATTTTTGCAGAAGAGCAGCTCCTGTTTAGTGAACTTTTAATACCAACTATTTTCAACTTCAAGGAGAGATCTACAGAGAGATCAGATAAAATGTCAGTGGTATGTCTCTCTACATTTCAGTTACACACATTTAAAGCTTTAGCTGTTCCTCTAAATTTTACTTCCATATTAATATTTCACTGTTACTCTTTTAATAATTCTTTAACACAGGTTGAAACCACTGAGGATCCACATTGCATGATCCACATCATGCAGTTTCTGACAGAGGTGTGGTTGGGAAGAGATATTCTCTTTATATTTATATAGAGGAGTCTGGAAGCCAGAACAACCCAACGAAATCACTGTTTCTGCTCAACTCTTTTATGTATTCCAGAAACAGCAGCAGACACATGCTGTCTGAATAAAATTGCAAATTAACAGGCAGCACTAAAACAGCATTTTAAGTGGGCTCAAACATCAGAGGTTTACAAGCAGGGCTGCAACCACTGCACAAACAAAATCTAGGTATTTCGCTACTAAAGATTTCCATAGTGGAATGAGCAGGCAAGACAGGAGAGAGATTTAGAACATCAAGACATTCAGACAGCTGAGATTATTCCAGAGAGCAGCAAAATCTTTCTTTCCCCTCCCCCTATTTCTGTCAAGAATGCATAAGCTTTGCTAACACTTGGTTTATTTAGACTTTTAGCCTACTGTTTCCTTCAGGTTAATGTTGTGTAGCACTTACAAACCAAATCTTTTCAGGTAGGTTTCTTGATAAATTTAATTATATTAGACAGTAATGTAGAAATTTAAGAGTGTAGCCTACTTTATATTTGGAGTAACAAAAAGGCAGGACATGGGCAAATCCACTAGTAGGAGATATTTTAAATTGGGATCCTCAAAATGAAAGGAAGGAATAAAGAAATGCAAGATAAAAATTAAAGCCTTTTGATTCCAAAACAAACAAATTATCCAAAAAACTGAAGCAGAGGCACCCCCATTACATATTTGTGCAACAGAGATCTACAGTTACAAAGCTCACACGGGACTGGCAGAGTAATTTGTTAGAAACTTAAAACTGGCAGTTACACCTCTGACTTTTCCTGATGAATTTTTTTAGGGTTTGAGGTTTTTTTCCCCAAGTGAGATACAAACATTCTTCTTTCACTTATTCATAAAAAAAAATACCACAAATACTATGGATATACAAGCAAACTTGTTTTGCATTTACTTGGGTTGTGTTTGTGTTTTTTAATTTATTTGTGTATTTATTAACACCTGGACACAATTTTTTCTTTACAATTAAAGATATAGTCAACTTTTGTAAGTAATGTTTCCATTAAATCAGTTTTCTCCTTTGTGATTAGAGACTGTTTTCAAAAAGAGGTGCTGTACATAATCTAAGATAACAATTTCAGAATATTCATATAAGGCTCAGTCAGGCACGACCAGCACTTCTATAGGAAATATTTTCTGATTATGATCATGCTAATTTAAAATTGTTCCATCAGGAGAGGAAATGCCTGCCTGTAGGGTTTGAGGTTTAATTTTTTCTTCTTGGTAGAAATGACAGTTTTTCTTTTTCAAATACAGAATTTGCATTGACTCCAATGAAAAGGTCTATCAGTGCCCCCCTGCCCCAGCCTAAGCAGTCACTTAAGAGATGGTAAAAGAACAAGTGCAAGTATAAGCCTATTTTCATCTCATCTGTGATTTCAGATCTTTGAATCTGTGCCTTACTATGGCTTAATCATGCACATTTTGAAGAAATATGGACTTTTTCCCACTTTTAATTTAACAGCTGTTGCTGTAATTTGAAAATCTCCAGTTCTTGGATTAAAAGAAAAAATAACCAACTCTTCCTATTCATGTACTCAGCCTCTCAGACAAATGAGTAGAGGTACAACCTACTACTCAACACCTCCTCATCAAAAAAAGGTAATAAAAATGCCCACATGAAACAAACCCACCACAATACATTGCCAGTGCCTTTCTCAGTTGATAGGTTCTAAATCGCTTTTTTTTTTCATTGCTTAAGCTGTAATTGTTGTTTGGTTGTTTTGCTATATCTGTATGCCTTGTTTGACAGTTACATTGCAGAACATTTAATTCTTCAAAGAATAAAACCAAAAGTTGTGACAACAAAATCAAAATTCCTCTTTCAGGCAGGTGCAAGCATCACAAACCGGTTCCTGTGCACAAAACAGCCACAAGATATACTGTCTCAAAATCTTCCAAGAAAAGTGACTTAAACAACATGTTTGTCCAGTTTTACAGTTACAGCTGCGATTTACCACCATCCAAGGTGCCATTCTCCTCAAGCATTTTCCTCTACTGATGTAATTTAAACCACAGAAGCCCAGGGTTTGAAATGTTTCTACCCCTTATGTGTGAACTTCTTACCTTTTTCTTCCTCCCACTGTTTTTTTTTTTTAACTCATTCCACCTTACTCCTTATACTTGTTAGAAGCAAAGACAAGAGGAGTTGAGCTGCCCTGACTTTTTCCACTATTTTTCTCTACGTGTACTTGGCTGCATGTTGTTTGTTCCCCTGACAACCATCAGAGAGAACACACAGGGAATGCCAGACCCCCAGGTATCTGGAGAGCTTAGAAGTACTAGGATGGGTACACAGCTAAAGCACAAGGAGATGAAGAACTGCTGAAGGACACTTTTACGTACACCACAGCTCCCAGTTACGGATACAGAGCTTGCGCTCACAGTTAGAGATGAAAGAAGGAAGAGGTCAGAAGAAGGAGAACAGACACAAGGATGAATAAAGGTATCCATAAAGAGCTAGCTTCTTGAAAATACTTTCTACTACTTAGCTTTCAGACACCTATGTTTATGAAATTAAACATTGTCTTTAGTTGTACTAAGAATTATGCTAGATATTTTAAGCCATCTGTACTTTTAAATTATTCTGAAAATTTAAGAGGAAAGTTGCATATTTCAGACAACCCTTTATCACTCCAAGAGCTTTTCTCTTTTGTTATTTCATGTGCCTTTCAAACCAAAACTGCCAGCAGAGTATGACACCGCAAACTAACAGACATTCTTCACACAAAGAGTATTCCTTAGAAAAACCTGCAAAAGCAGGCACACACATTTCCACAAGGGATTGCTGCAAGGTTGTGTGCTTGTGCTACTCCTATTTATGCATGATGTGAGAAAGGTGGGTATGTAAAAATGCTGTACACAATTCTGAGAGCATATACTGCCAAGGCATTAGCAACAAGTACTAGCAGATGCTAATCTGTGTGTTAGGCTGGATATGCAGATTGGTCAAGCAGAATGAGGATGCAGAGGCATCACCTACAAGAATGCTTTGCAACTGTTGGCCAACTGAAAGCACAGGTGGCTTCCGGTCTGGGACTACATATTGCACCACAGCATGTTTCTCACTTTGGAAAAACATAGTTACGTTAGGAGGACACAGGAAGAACATAATGAAAACACCAGGAGCACTTACAGATAATTTCCAGTGGCTTCTGCCAGATCCAAGAAAACAAAGTTAAATTTATGTGCTCGTATACCTAAGTCTTCATTTCCTCATCAAGCATTTGCTGAACTCATTATCCTGGGAAATGACATGGTGTTAACCCATAACCCTAAATATTTTCATTTGTGCAAAATTTTAGTTAAATTTACAGTTATTATGTGTAAGTGTAAAAAGATCATAATTTTTCAGCAAGAATCAAATGTCTTTGCAGGGCAATTTTTTTCTCTGTAGGGAACATATTTTCTGGACACAAAAGGTAGAACTTCACTGGAAAGGTGAGTACTTTGTAGTTATTCAAATGATCACTTAAGCAACATAAGATAAACTTGTTTCTTCTTTATGGAGATTAAGTATTAGCATTGTTTGTTTTTGACTTTTACAGTTATTGTACATTTCAACATGCAGAAATGCAACTTCTGGCCAAATCAGTTGAAATTCTTTGAACTATCAATGGAAAGAAGTTGGTTTTTTTTCAAACACTGTGGGCTTTCATGTATAATAGAAATTCCATAGATCACTGTTTTAAATCTCTCTTTCTTATGAATGCTTAGTGTCAAAGAAGACATATGAAGATGGCCAAACAGAAGAAATTACTCAAAGCAGAGAATGTGTAAATGATAGACTAGGAAATACTGCTGTATGATTTTTTCTTTACTATAATAGTGTATTAATCATACATTTGTGTAGAAGTCACGTTATAGCTAAGCATAAACAAAATTGTCCAGCGACTTTCACTGTTTATTATTGTCCCAAAAGGTCATGCAAATATAGTAATCACTAATTATAGACCTCTTTTAAGAGTAGTGTGTCACTTTGTATACAGCTTTGCTCTTGTTTAATTGCATCTAAAATGTATTTTCATATCAAAGGCAATTTCCTCCTCTCTCATGGAATATAAATTCTTTTCAAGTTTTTTACATTTTTAACTTAGATAATCTTAGCATTGCTAATGAGAATACTTATACAATTCCTGAAAATTTGACTACTTGAGAAAAGAACAGAAGCTGATGAGTGAACATGCCATTTTGTCCTTTTCCTTATTTGGAGAAGAACATTCATCATCCAGCCATGGAGGGTGAATACTGTTTTCCACAGTGAGACAAATACTTTGCCAACAAATACTTCTTTAGGTTCGCTAAGAATTATATGCCCTCTGAGACTTTAATTCCTTTGACTTCTCTGTGCTAAAGACAGTTCAAGCAGCAGTTCCTAAAACAAGACTCTCACTTTGCACTACATCTTTTTGTTTAAAATGACTTGCTACCCCTCATATGACGAAGAAATATGCGATTCTCTGGATTTCCATCCACTTATATTTGGGTCTGCCTCAAGTTTACAGATAGTTGTTTTTGATAAATTCTAGGGAATACACATATAGCCCAGCTTGAGAATGCACAAATGTACATCTCAGTGGACATTTTGGCAGGATTTAGGACTAACTAGAGAAGAAGGAGGGACAGGGCTTCAGTTGTCACCCTTAATTGTAGATTAATTAGAAATAATAACTTTATACACTATTTAATTTCTTATTTTTCTCTTGAAGAATGTGCAAACATTTGACGAATTTCTTTATTAAGATATCACAATATCAGCTCATTGATTTTATTTTGCTTAGCTACACTGAGCAGATGATAGAACTGTTCAGATTATATTGTAAATCAGTGTGAAGACTCAGCCCTGGAGATTGAGTGCCATCACAACACATAGAGTTCCTCTGCTTGCTGGTCTAAAAGGCATGTGGTTTAAACTTTACTTAATTTTAGTTTTTATAAATCCAGTCCCTGACCTACATACACTTGCAAGCAGAACATAAAAGAGTGCATAGGAATTGGCCTTCTACAATGAGGTTACACCAGCAAGAAAGGAAGACCAACAGCTGTAACTTATCTTGACCTGTGCAAAGCATTTGATACTGTTGCACACAACATCCTTGTCTCTAAAACAGAGAGGTATGGATTTGATGCACGGACCATTCAGTGGATAAGGAACTGGCTGGATGTTCACACT
The DNA here is from genome assembly GCA_013397755.1 of Cnemophilus loriae. Lineage (NCBI taxonomy): Eukaryota > Metazoa > Chordata > Aves > Passeriformes > Corvidae > Cnemophilus > Cnemophilus loriae. Next base: position 160,595 of record VZTF01008041.1, on the reverse strand, counting down.
CAAAGAATTATGGTCAACAACTTGCTATCCAAGTTGAGAGCAGTGACAAGTGGCATTCCTCAGCGGTTAGTATTGGGACCAGCTCTTCATGACATCTTCATTGGACAGTGGGATTGACTGCACTATAAACAAATTTGCTGACAACAGCAAGTGTGATGCAGTTGGAGAGCAGGGATGTCACCCAGAGGGACCTTGATGGGCTTGAGACAGACCCAAGAGAACCTCATGATGTTCAACAAGGCTGAGTGCAAGGTCCTGCACCTGGCTGGCACAATCTCAAGTACAGGCTGGGTGGAGAATGGATCAAGAGCAGCCCCGGGCAGAAGGACTTGGGCGTGGTTGTGGAGGTAAAACTCAACACGACCCAGCAATGTGTGCTGGCAGCTCAGAAAGACAGCCACACCCTGGGCTGTAACAAAAGAAGCATGACTAGCAGGTTGAGGGAAGTGATTCTCACTCTCTGCTCTGGTTAGATCCCACCTGGAGTACTGCAACCAACACTGGGACCTTCAATACAAGAAAGATGTGTACATGTTGGAACAGGTCTAGAGAAGGGCCACTCAGTTGATTACAGGGCTGGAGCACCTCTCCTGTGAAGAGAGGCTGAGAGAGCTGGAGAAAAGAAGGCTTTGGGGAGACCTTAGAGCAGCATTCCAGTACCTAAAGTGGGCTTATGAGACAGCTCAAGAGGGACTGTTCACAAGGGCATAAAGTGATAGGACAAGGGTGAATGGCATCAAGCTGAAGAAGAGTAGGTTTAAATTAGATATTAAGAAGCACCTCTTTACTGTGACAGTGGTGAGGCACTGGAACAAGTTTTCCAGAGAGTTTGTGGACTCACCGTCCCTGGAGGTTGGGCAGGAATCTGTTCCGATCACAGAACATTTTGAGTTGGAAGGGAGTTACAATGATTACTGAGTCCAGCTCTTAAGTGAATGGCCCCTTCAGGGATTGAACTTGGAACCCTGGCATTATGAAGCACCATGCTCTAACAAGTTAGTTTTCAAGGCCAGGCTGAATGGGGTTACCTGGTCTAGCAAAAGGTTTCCTGCCCACAGCAGGGGGATTGGAACTAGGTGATATTTAAGGTCTCTTCCAACCCAAAACATTCTATGATTCTACTGAATGGCTTTCTCTGTCAGTCACATATCTGGTCATACAAATAACGTGTTTTCCATAATGGCGTGTTATAGATAGAAAAATGTTGGAAATGATATACTTCAACTGGTTGGTAGGATATGGGAAAACAATTCTGACTTTCCTTTGCCTGAAGTGGAGGTTAGAATGATGATCAAGGAAAGCTTCTCCAGCTTCCTCCTTTGAAAGATCCTCCTGTACCTGGCATAATTCTTGTATTTCTCATTTCCTCTAAACAGTCTTGGTGATCATCTAATTCTTTAAAATTGCCATGAAAATGAAAGCAGTAAGATATGGACACAGTTAGTATCATTGTATTCTGTTCCAATTATTTTACTAAATGTCTTTATTATTTACTTCTTTCTTCCTGGCTCACCCTCCTCCACAATAGGAAAGAATTCAAGTAAAAGTAGATGACTGATTTTAGTACAAAACTTCAATTTTTTTCATGAAACAGAATTGGTACAAACATGAAAATATTTGTGTGCAAAGCTGTAATGGCTCTTAGCATATCCAATCAGGATTGGTCAAAAACAGTCTCTTGAAACTTCAAAGAAAAAGACAAGCACTTTAGAGCAAAGCTTTTCAGAACATATTTACAATTTCTTTGGATGTTTGAGTTTGTTTCAGACCCATACCTTATCAGGTAAAAGTTTTCAATTTGCTTTTGCTAAAAATAAGAATCCAATGTCCAGTTCTTTCTTTTATCCAGGATACATTATCTAGAATTGGCTAGCCAATGACACCTTAGCCATTTATCACAATTCACCCCATTTGCCAAGATATGACTATATCAACTTTAAAAACGTGTAAGAATGTTTTTTTCTTTAACAAAGTAAAAGAAATTTACTACTCTGAGCACAATTTTCCAAGTGAATGTGTGGAAATCCGACTGTTGTCTTTCAGATAAACTGAAATGTTTATGTCACACACTTTAATGCCACCCCTAACAGCTGAGTAAGAAATATATTTTCAATCAGCTGTTCCCATTCTCCTACAACGTACTTCCGCTCACACACATGCACGCACTTCACTGAAGGGTGTCTGCCAGACAGGTGTCCTGCACAGGAAAGTCCTCCCAAGGTTATTGCTGATTGTAAACAGTGTGAAAAGAGTTAAATCCAAAGACGCATTTCCTATAGCACTCAACAGCTGTGATCCCTACAATGCTGCTATTCAGCTGGAACTTACACACCATAATTATGTACTGACAGGGATTCTGCTGTTAGGCTATGAAATATGGGCCAGCAAGCTTAGTGGTACAGGTGTTACTCCTTGAAGATTTTCAGCTGAACCATGGAGGAAATGCAAACAGTATTTGGGATATTAGTCATGTATTCATGTAGACCTATATATTAGACTACTAAGGCTTATATCTTCTGAAGTATCTATTTGCTTGAAGCAAGCTGCTAAAAAAGTCTAAAAATTTAATCATACATATTAACTTCTGTAAACACACCAAGCAAGTTGAGCCAAAGATAAAATGACCATTCAGCCATGATGCATGCATCCTGTTCAACCCTTGATTTCTACTGACAACTTCTGTATATTTCCCTTGGCTGTTCCCTAACTGAAGTAAAAATATCTTGCTTGCAGCACAAATTCTTCCTGTGTGCAGAAAAGCTCCCTGACAGTTTTCAGTGATACCAAAGACATCCCGTATTTAGGCTAGGAGGGAAAGGAGGGTTGACAGTTGTCTCCTGGTTTGGGTTCTCTTTTATTTTTGTACTCAAGTTTGGCGAAAAAGCAACAGTGCCAAGCTGTAGTTTTTCCACACCTACACACCCGTCTGTCATGCTTCAGCTCAGGCAAATCAACCTGAATGGCCTGGGATTATTTTTACCACCACCTCAGAGGTAATTATAAAACAAACTCGCTCTGGCGTGCACCAGGCTCATAATATCAAATATTTCGCCGTTCACACAAACAAAACTGTAGGTTAGCTACTGTTATATGCTAAAAAATCACAAATTCTTAGAGCACAAGGTGCTTTGTGAACATTTCTCATTTCATGGGTCAAAGTGTTCTCTGCACTGAGAAGTACTGCATATGTATGGACGAGTGAAGAGAGTAAAGCTGAGTTTGGCCATCACAAAGTAAACAGGTCAAAAGCTGCATTTAGCCACTACTCAATAATCAGGTGAAAGCTCAGACTTCATCCAGCAGATACAAGCTTTTCTTATTATACGCATTCCTTTACTACATGTTTTCATTTTTTTAAATATCTCTTAGATCTACTAACATACATTCTTACTTCACACAGACAAGAAAGATTCTGTCAGCTGAATTAAGATTCCAGTATTTCAGGACAGCAGACTAGAACCAACCTTACTGACCTTTAACTGAAAAGACATTCATTACTATAGAAGAATTTTCATATTGCATTGAATTTATGTTAAATCCAAACGACATCACATTGTCTGTAAAATTAATTAATGCATCCACCCCACTACCATGGCAATTCAAATAATTTTGTTTTTATTTTTATTTTAACTTTGTTCACATTTGACAGAAAATTTCCACAAGCCCTGTTTTCATCCTAGCATAGGAACTGAATTATGGTCCTGTCCAGGGAGGAATACCAGGAAAGCAAAGACTAGGAGATAAATCATCTTCATAATTAAGCTGTTTTTCCCAGCAGTTTTTTTACCTTTATTTTGCACTGAGCAATAACACTATTTAAGGCATACAGTCAGCATCATTCAAACTAAAGAAATATCCAGTCTCAGTATTAGTTTAAACTTCTACTGATATTTAAACTGCATCTCAAAGCAATGAATGTCTGCAAGTAAAAAAACTATAATTTTTAAATGCTACTTATGTGTATTTTATATACCAGACAAATTGCTCTTTATATCCATAAGCAGTTGAAAGGATTTTGTTCTCTACTTAAGAGATCCTATGTGTGATTTTGTCACTTGAGAATTGTTAGCAAAGATGTTTGCATACATACATGCCACTTTCCCTTTTAAATGTACCAGACATACTAAATCCACCCTCTCCTGCCAGAAGACGCCTTAACAGTTTAGAGATGTTTGTTGAAATACCATACATTCAGAGCACCAATGAGACCACTTAACTCAGTTTTGGCATCTGTATGTCGAAACAGGCATACAAAATTTGAAAAAGATTCAGAACAAACTGCACAATTAAGGAAATATTTTGCCTCATGATATTTTGTCTCAGAAACCTAGCTTAGTAAGTGAAATAAACATAGATTGCCTAAATTCAGTTATAAATATCTACTTAAGTTTCAATAGTAAAATCCTCTCTGAACTGACAAAGTCATAACAACATCTGATACCCAAAAGGAGAAGCCTGGCCATTGTGGATTGGAAATTACTGGAGAATATTCATTATTATTTTATTACTCAAATTGAATTTAATAATTTGTTTACTTACGTAACAGAGTTGAACAACTTTTAAAAATAAGTTTGAGTTTATAACTTTTCATTAGTATAACTTCGAAATAGTAAAATTTTGTTAATTTTTAATAAGCAAATGAGAGTTCAAAAAAGAAGGTTATTATTAAATAGAACGATCACATTTGTTCCAAAAATTTTGACATATGCTTAGAAGTTGATTGAAAATCTATAAGCACTGAATTTTACTTGTTTCAATTTTGATGAATCTATATCTTCTCACAAGAAAAAATAGAAAAAATAAAAGCACTGTTCAAAAATTCCCAAGCAATTATAAATATGACCACCCAAAATGAAAACACATGGTGCTTTCTGGTGACGAGCATCTGAAAAAAACATTCAGAAGCAAAGGTTATGTTTTCTTTCCTGTAAGCCAGGCAGAAACACAACTAAAACATCAGCTCAGAAATGCGTTCCCTGGCTGAGCCATGCCACAGAACTCTACAGTGCTTACAATATGGAAGAGAATTCTCCATAGACAGAAACATCTGAGCATACTCAAGCATGCTTTACACCACTGTTACCTCATGGCTGAACTCCAGAGCTGAAAGGCTTTGTCTATCAGAGCATAACCAAATCTGACTGACAGGCTTCTGAAGTATTTCATCTAAATGTTTTCAAAATCTATTAAAGTAGTCTGGCTTTGTATCTCATAATTGCTACAGAATTCATGGAGAAAAAAGAGGAAGTGTTGATAAGAAGGAATTGTCTGGATGACCAATATTTTTAACAGCAAGAGGTAACTCTCTGCCTGGAGCTGTGCCTCCAGAAGATGAAAACATTGTTTCAGGATTAATAGTCAGTCATTCCAGCTTCAGTCTAGCTAATCAAGTTGGAATAGCCATAAAGTTTTCAGAAAGACTTAAACGCAGGCTCTAGAAGTCCACCAAGCATTCCAGGTATCTTACCTGGAATTCTATTTCATGCAAAATCTCTTCAACATTATGTGATCTTTTATTAGAATTTTGTGCATCGCTATGAAATATACCAGAAATCTGCCCACATATTTTGCACATAGAAAGGTCTGTAAAGCTTCACACAGAAGTCAGTGTCAGCAGAAGTATCCTGTTCAATTTCCGATGTAGGTAGATAGAACAAACCAGATCTCCGTATTGGTCACCCCAAGTCTTCCAAAACTACATTTCACGTCTCCAGGAGTGTTGATGTAAAACTACCATTATAGTCTTTCTTTTTTGCTTACCTTTGTCACTGAAATTCACATATATGACATTCCCTCCATAATCAGAACAACTGGGAATAATTTTTTTCCAAGTGAAAGGTGAGAATCTCACATTCACACATTTCCACTTAGGGAAGCTTAAAAAAATACCAAAAAGCTACCAAAAGTTCTATATTAGAAGGAAGACTGATCGCCTTCTTGTTTGCAGTATCATGACTACACATGATTAAACAGATGTCACTCTCCACAGAGCAGAGAGATGGTGTGATTTTCTTATACAAAGCAGAATAAAAATTTCAAAGCTTTGAACATTTGTGTCTCTCCTGCCCTTGAGGTCATTAAGGGAACATATTTATATAAGCTTAAAAATTATCAGCATTATCAGAGATGTTTTCTAAGATGTTCCAATACTGTAAATAACAATAATTTTGTCCATTTACGCTGCATTATGCTGCATTATCACCAGCAGATGAGGTAATTCTGCCTTCTTCTCCAAACGCCTTGCACTGAGGTCATTATAATTTCTTTAAACTATGACTTCATTCTGGTTTCCTTCCTTGGAGGACTTCATGGAGATTACCAGTAATCCACCTATCCCATGTTAAAAAAGCAACACAAAACAAACATCAATATTGTGCTACCAATCTTTCAAGAGTCAGAGATGTAACAAAGCTAAGATCCCAGCAATCTTAATTATATTTCCTAATCTTTACATATTCATATATATAAAAGATCACACTACAGTCTTTAGCTCTATGCATTTCACTTGCTCTTTCTTAAAATACTGAACTTCAGTATCATGTATGACCATGCATGGTTCCGCACACGTGAAATATCTTGAGTCCATCGAGAGCACTTCTATATACAGGACATGCTATTCAAACAGAAGATGCTATGTTAACTGTAGCTTCACTTTTTGGAACTTCAAAGCAATTCTAAAAAAGCTGACAAAGGTAAACGTAAATTTGATTTCCACATCTTTTTGCCCAAACAAAATAGAACTGCCCACCAGTTCTACTGTAAAACTTCTTATTTTGAACTTATTGCCCTAGCCCAGCCTAGATCTCTACTGGCAATGACAGCAAGACTGCCACACGGGGCATCTTGCCAGTACTTCACTCTGACCTGTGCAGACAAAAACATGCCAATATACCTTTCATACTATCCCTGTGGATCAGGCACACATTTCTGTGGGTATGACTAAAGCTGAAGGGCTTTATAATGTAATTACAAAGAAATAACATAATGGCATATAAGGCAGAAGCCATAGAACTTCATAAAGATTTACAAAAAGGTATTTTCTTTTTTAATTACTAAGTTTCAAATTCCCCTCTGTTTGTCATATAATCAAGAATCTGTGGAGGCCAAACTCTTTTCAGTGGTATACAGGGGCAGGACAATGGGCAGTGGTCACAAGTGAAAACACAGGAAATTTCTTCTGAACATCAGGAAAACTTTTATACTGTAAGGGTGACAGAGCACTGGAACAGGCTGCCCAGAGACGTTCTAGAATCTTCTTCTCTGCCAATATTCAAAACTCACCTGGACATGATCCTATGAAACCTGCTGAAGGTGTACCTGCTTTAGCAAAGGTGTTGGACTAGATGATCTTCATAGGTCACCTCCAAGCTCTATCATTCTGTGATTCTGTTATTAAAAACTCTTACTGGCTTACGTTGATAATTGCTTTACTGTCTCTCAATTTTCCCAGTTTACACGCCTCATCCATTTCTGCCAGTATTGTGACACACCATTCCCACACACCAGCATTGCAGGCAGAGCAAGAAAGAAGCCCTAAGGTAATCAACTGCAACAGGAGATCAAACTCTGCTTGTATTTGTATCTGCATAGGAGAAGAATATAGCTCACTTTTAGTCCTTAGCCTTTAATTCCTGTAAATGTCCCTGATTTTCTTTAAAAACCTCATGCAGAAAAAACTGTAAATTATCAACACACTAGTTACAATGAATGGCCCTCTGCACCTTTGGTGAGGTTGTTTGCTCCTGTGTTTGTGTAAGCTGCTCTGTGGGTTCAAGTTTGGGGGGTGCTCCCTTTGCTGGTTGCTTAGCAGTGTGAGGCAGGGAGATAAAATCTGTGATAAAATCAGAACATCAAAGTGGTCTTAGAAAACTGTATTATCAGAAGACCTATTATTTCTAAAATATAAAGATTGAAATCTGCTAATATCTCTGATCATAAGCACATTTCACACATTTTCCTCAAACTTTAAACAAATAAAGTAGAATATAAATAGAAAGTCACTGTCAACATGATTATCCACCTTACTCTCATATTGTTGTGGATGATGCTATCACAGAAATTGTGAGGCAACCTCAGGAGGTGTATTGCTGTCAATAAACACACAGAAGAATTTAAATCCCTTCTTAACTGAAAAGAGCTGAGTGTGATGAGAATAACTCGGGACAGCAATAATAAACTGTTAAAATGTAACCTTTCCAGACCACTACCTTGTGCTATAAAAAGAAGAAAACCTTACAGAGGCAAGATATTAAATTAAAGGCACTTCTCAAAGCACTGCTTAGATAAAAAAGCGTGGGTACAAGAGAACCCACTGATTCACAGAGAAGTTCAAGCCCTCAGGTCTTACTTGTTTTCAGTGACCAACTAGGTTTTCCTACTCAGGAAATCTGGTGGAGACTCAACTCTGAGTATCAAAACAGTGGAGCTAATACTGAAATGCTTTCTAGCGTGTAAGTTACTGAGTCAGGTTTTAATTGCCACATACGGACACTCTCATCTTCACTCTAGAATCAATTTTCTCAGGAAATGTTTAGAGTGGAATAGATTTTAAATAATATTAAAATCTTTCCAGAACTAGAACAGAATTTTTAAATTGATTTTCAAAAGCTTTGCATGAAGAAGGAGGATTTCTATGATTTTTTATTAACAGAACCTTTTGAAAAGTATGCTTGGAGGCTATAACTAAACCAAGAAGACCAGGAAACAAGTCTGTGTTTTCCTGAAATACATGTAGAGGATGACAGGTGTATATGAATAGATAAAATTAATTCTCCAGGGCTCATGGGCACTTTTTACACGGGAATTTCATGGTGAGAGATGACCTCTGGGTTCTTTATCCATCTTCTTCTTTTGGCTTCAAAACCTTTAACATGGACATCAATGATGAGGCTCGGGAAGATCTCTCTACCTTAAAGAGGTCATTATGTATGTGAAAGGAATATGAAGTATCTGAACGTTTTGCTTTGTACTGCATGGGTGAGCAACATCAGCAGACTTGAAAAATGCTTCACATCTGTGCATAATCTATTTAACCACACCGTTATTCTTCCTCAGGAATTTATCAGTTATGACTGGTTTATAATTCAGCACTTCAGAAGGTAACTGAAAAGCTGGCCACATTGAATGAATATTGGGCATCATTGTAGTTAGATCCTTGAAAATAAAAGTTTTAATAGAGGTCTGGTAGCAGACCTGATGGGATTCTCAGTTTCAAATGTTACATCACATGTGACCTTTGATGTCTCATGGCATGTCTGAGACATGTATTTCAGTGCTGCGTTAAGAATATTTCAGATTAATCTTGCTTTTCATTATAAGATTACAGAATATAAGAAGGACCTTCTTAATACCCATCTTTGCAAATGAAAAAGTAAAGAAAAAAAGGTAAATAAACCCTGTTGAAGCTACAGGAGATTTCAAGATTAAATTCTGCATCTCCTGAGCAGCACCAGTGGCAGACTCTCTGGACATTGTTGTGGTAGCACAGGTAAAACTTAAACTAGAAAAATTCTTACATCAATTTCATTTCTCTGTGGTCAGAGCTGCCTTTTTAAATTAGGTCTTAGTTAGTCCAGCCATGAGACTGAAAAAACAAACTCAAACTTTGCAATTAACAAGTGAGAAGCCAGAGATAGTCATTCAAAAGTCTCAAAGTACTACTATTACAGACACTTGCAGAAATGGAATACAAAAATCCTCATCTAAAACCAAAGAAATCAAGTTTTACTTAAAGTATTTCCTTGTGGTTTAAAGGCTTAAAATATTTTCATTTGCTTTAAAGGCTTAAATGTAAATGTTTACAGGTATAATTGACATACCAGCTAGAAAGAGCCTGTTGAAGAATAGTAAGCAATTACAGAATTTCTTAAAAGTAGAAAGGAAACTATAACTTGCTTCAGTCAGTGGTACTACTTGTATATTGCAAGCAGAGCATTTTTAGTAAATCCACCTAGTGATTAAGATTACATCTTGCCATCTGGGCACTGTCCTTTAATGATGACTTTACAGATTAGAAACACATCTACTCTGGTGTTTACTGTGAAACATCTACATTTGTTGACAAATTTAATGATACATATAGTTTGCTTTTCTGTGTCACTGAATACTATAATTTTGTCAGTAGCAGTGTTACCAGGAGATTAGCTTAGTCTTTCCTGGGCACTTACAGTCTGACCTTCTTAGCCTATCACCCATTCCCAACAGCAAGAAGAGAAGGGACCTGGCACTTCCAGGGGCCAGTTCCTACCCAAGAGAGTTGTTTCCAATGTCAGGCAGCTCTGCGGACAAAGATGTAAACCTTTTAGCAGTTTTAAGGTAAGACCCATTCCTAAACAGTGTGTACCAGTCTGCTCCAACACACTACTTACACCACCATATTT
>VZTF01008041.1:133481-146506 GCA_013397755.1 Cnemophilus loriae | reverse complement strand
GTGGATGGTCATGTGAGCTCGGCCCAGGCAGCGGCCGGAGCCGGAGGAGGGGAAAGAGGAGGAGGGTGAGGGAGAGGACCATTCTTCCCATGCTGTGCCAGCTCCATCAGGATCTTAGGAGTTGCAGCAAACTGGGGGGGGAAGGAAGCAGGGGAGGGGAAAGGCTTGGTCCGGCAGATGGTAAAAGGGGGCCAGGCCCAGCCCTCGGGGAGCCAGAGGAGAGGGGAGAGGGCCAGCCAGCCGGCCCTAAGGCCTAGACCAGCAAAAAACCCCCTCCTCGCCCCCTGTTACCTGTTGGAACGCCAGAAGCCAAAGAGGAAGTTCCCAGTGTCCAGCTCTCTAAATACTGTACCTCACAGAGGGCGTACCTTAAATGTCATTGGCCCACGACACCCTGCCATGTCCAAAGGACCTGGCAGGGTGAAATTCACCTAGAAACCTGTCAGTCCACGACAGTCACTCTTTGCAATTTTCAGGATCCACATGGGTAATCAAGCAAAGCCCCTTTTCAGCTGATACTTCAAACAAGTCTCAAGTCTTAGTCCATGAAATTTGTCAAATGTAGTATGCAACCTGTCACTGTCCCTACTTACCAAAAAAATCACGAACACAAACCAGCTAATTTATCAAGCTTGTAATGCTTTCACAAACGATCTGTCTTTGTTCCAAACGATGTCATTCTGGAGAGTTTTCTGTATATGTTACCAAAGTCAAGGTCTGAAAGAATGCTGAATTCATAGGATGAATGCTCTTTCCTACAGCATTTAATCGACAGCACATTCCACTGACCTGTACCCCAAAATGAAGGAGGACAAAGGGAGCAGGAAAGGATATATTGCCAAACATCCACTCCCATCTGATTGTTTAATAGCTTGCTCTTAAAAATGTCGTAACAGTCCCCAAGTACTTTTCATCCTGCTAATTCTGTACCTATAAATTATTTTGCAAACTATAAATATCCTTGTCTACAAAAAAAGTGAGAAGAAAATCAAAGTAATTTTTCACATAGTTGGTAGCAGTTTTACCTACAAAAATTTCAGTGTGCAAAGCCTACAATGTTCCTGAGCCATAAACTTAATAGTGTTTTCACTGCATAGCTGGAGACAGATCTTGATGAAAATTAAAAGATGCATAAAAACAAAAAGGAAAGGAAAACACATATATCAAAAAAACCAACATGTCACATCACCTTGGGACTTGTCCCATATACTGCCCTAAGTTAACCCCAGCATTTTTAATTTTGAATGAGGTCCAGGGTTTGACAAGCCCATGGTGACATTTAGAGCTTAAGAACTGCAGCAGAATACTCACATCACACAGAACAGAGATCAGACTTCTATAAGGTGCAGACAATTAAGAGAAATTAAGAGTTTGCTTTTTGCAGACTAGTATCCTTAAGATATATATATTTGTTTCAAATTCTATTTGAGTTGTACTCTAACCTGACTGAGACAAATCCTCTGCCACACTACAATCTTTAACACTCACTAGGAACTAAAGGCAGTTATGGAATACTGCAGTGTGATGGGAACCTCTTTATCAATAGCTCAGAGTTAAGCAAACTGCCTTTACAAATGAAAGGACTTTTCCTTTGCATCTGAAAGGCAAAGAAATTTAATTAATAATGCAGTCATTCCAGCCTAAAGGAGATACTCTTTTTTTTTTTTTTTTTTTTAATTAGTGGGGCATTTATGACTCTGCTAAATTATGCTAGAGAAAGCAAAATAGTCACACCTTACCATTGCCAGTAAGCACTTTGCCACACCATTTTTGATTAGCTACTGGTCTGAACAGGACAAGGTGGGTGTAATATGAGGAAAAGTTAAGGAAATGTTGGATTGAGAAGGACTTTGGCTTGGTTAAATGGAATAACTGATGAATTCCTAAAGAAAAAATAAAAAAAGAGGGATTAGCTTGAAAAACATATTGTTACTATATCAATGATTCAGAGTCCTATCTGTCTTGCTTTAAAGTGCCTAACCTAACCAAAAAGTTGTTTTGGAAAGTACTCACATTCACTTATGTTCCCAGAACTTATCGACTCTTAGTAAAAATTTTTGGCCTATGAAAATAAAATTTTGTTCTCTCAAATATTTTTAATATTTTTGAATTTTTTTGTCTTATACATGTACCCCAAGCCTATTCTGGTTTATCCAATTGCTTGTGGGGGATATTAATTGCAGTGGGTAAGGTAGGTTGTTACAGAACTTAGGTTGGATATCAAATTCCATTCAGATCTTCAAAACAGTCAGGCTTCCTCAGAGCTCGGATCCAACCCCTGAGTAAAAGACTGTTTTACACTGGTCTTTAGTGATATTATTGTGCACATGGATGTTACAAATGATATACCAAAAAATAAAAAAATCTGTGCTCAATTTAAGTTGTGTGTCCATTTTCAACAAATGACACCTGCAGGAGTGGACAAGGACAAGTGCAACCTCTGTCAAAATATTGCAACAAATGGTTAATTACAGGAGGTAAGAAAACACAATAGGTATTATTACTTCTCTGATGCATTCTTAACTTTCTGACTCCTGCTTGCACTGGTTTGCCTCCCTTTTGCCAATGGAGTTTACATAGTCTTAGTTTGAAGTGCAACACACACTACACCTTAAATGCCACAGAAGGCTAGGACACGTGAACTGTTTTTCTACTATCAGCAGTCAGTACTAGTTGTGCTTCATCTCTTAAGACTTTTTAATCAAGTACTAAATTGAAAAATCAAAGAGTAACATAAGTCAGTCTATTTTATACGCCCAGTTCAGTAGATTACACAGAAGGTCCATTCAGACTTTTCCTCACAGTTTACTGCTAACAGAAGTCTGAGGAAATGGTTCTGATTTGAATCACTAATTTTGTCAGCTTTTATTATCAGTCCTTTGCTTTTATTTTATTTCGCCAAAAAATTTCTTTTGGAACATTATAAAGTCCCTCACCTCCATTTATTTGTCTTTTATGAAAGCCATTTTACATACATAACTTATTGTAAGTGGAATACAACTATTTCCCACATAACTTGTTTCAGTTCATGCTTTTTACTATGATCTAATGTGAACCATGCATTCTTCAACCTGTGTCAGTGATTAAACCAGGTCCTTCTCTGCGTTTTTTTCCATTATGTTATGCTTCCTATCAGTTCTGTTACAGCCCTGAAAGAATATTTATACCAATTAGGCAAAAAAAATGGAGAGGCTGCTACATTGTTAGCCAAGACTCTCAATGGTAATTCAGTTGGCCCCCAGGCATAATTTCACAGTGTTTCTCCCACCTATTTTGACACTTATGAAATTCATTTTCTGGAGTGATATTAATTACATTACACGGGTTTGCTCACCATATGGGCAGTCTCACTTCTTGACGAAAAATGGCATATGTTAGCTAAGTAATTAAAAGGTACCTGTATGGATCCTAAGGGATAAGGAAATTTTAGCATTTGATTTGATTGGGCCATACATTCATCGCCATAAGAGATATTTGTCCTGCCAGCGTGAAGTTGCTATTCCACATAAATCCAAAACATCGTCATCAGCTTAGCCAGGGTTTTCAGAGAAGAGATTCAACAGACCTAGCCTACTCAAGGGAAAAAACTCAGGGAACTAAGCTTTCGTTCATACCAAGTGACAGTTAACTGGCTATTGAGTGCCTTACTAAGAAATGGCTCTTCAGTCAGTAACACTGAACTCCCCAGTAGCTGAAGTTGCTGCAATTTACTGTGCCCTGCGAACCACTAGAAAAGCCTGATAATTATTTAAACTGCCTGTGACTTGTCTTTGCCAATCTTCTCTTGCCCTTTACTTCCTGCTAGAGTTACTTGACTTGCTAATGAAGACAAAAATATATTGATGTATCTTTCACACCTATCTCCACATTTAAAGGCTCCCAAGTACCTTTTGGTGCTTCCTCCCAAGTTTAAAATCTCTTAGACATGGTCTAAACACCATGTTTTTATGAACTGCTACTGTCCTTGGAATTTCTTTCCCTTTTGGTATAAATAAGTTCCTTCCACAGTCAGTAATGTCAGCACAGGCAAGTCAGTCACACACTCAGCCCATGGAATGTGGTTTCTATCAGAGTAAAATGCAGTTATACGGCTGTAACTGTCCATACCACTGTTAAAGCAGGCAACCATCTACTTCTACTATGACTAACCTGGTGCAAGACAGACATCAAGAAAATAAAAATAGTCTTCTCCTGAGGCTGAAAAATTAATATAACCATCAACACAGGTATCCATGTGTGTAAAAGGACTACTAAAGTGGTCAGTCTCCTGAAGATAATACCAAAACTTACTCCTTCTGCTTGGAGAGTGATCTTCTCAGAAAGGGAGGAGGGGAAGGAAAGGGAAGAAAAGGAAGAAGTCCTTCTGTACTTGATTTTAATATATGTATTTTTTTGATAAAAGGAATTTGAAATATCAGGATTATTTTGACCAGTAACTGCTTACACTGTTCAAGTCATAGCAACTGGATTTGAAGAAGAATGCAACATTTCACTTTTGCCCAGAGCAAAGTCGTCAAAAGGCCAGGCTCTTCAGACCGACCTTTAAAAATAATGTTTTTGATAATACAATTTTAACAGCTTAAAATGTGACTTTAAATAAGCATGAGAACTGAGTACTATTCAGAATATAGACATAGCAGTTTTTTTAAAATTACTGAATATGATTTGTGACATTAAACTGAGTGTGAGTTAAGAACCTTTCCCTTCTGAGGAACTGACGACAGGTAAAATGTATTCATGATTATAGCTCATGCCAAGTTAGTTCAAAAATTTCAGAATACTTTTTTCCCCATCAGAAAAAAAACAAAACCAAACATGCTTATTTGAAATTTAAACACAGCAAGCTGAGACTTGAATAACTAGCAAGATTTGGATTCCTGTGATACTTACAAAGCAGCTCAGTGCCCTCTTCACCAGAGTGCAGCCACCCAAGATGCCACTGGGCAACACATTTAGAGTGGTTAATCATGAAGATGCCAGAAATTAATCTATATGTGCTAAATTAAGAAGGCATTATTCCTAAGATTACCATATACTGAAGAAACTAAAACAGATACTTTCAGAAAACAATTCACATGTTGCAGAAAGTGCATAAACCCACATGCCTCTGACAGAATGGAGAGCCTAAAAATATTTCCCCTGTTTGAGAATTAACCAAAATGAATGACCTTTCCATAACAGTTTCCTTCTTCAGCAACAAAAAAACATACCATAAGACTTTGCAATAGCATTTATAAGTGACAGCTTACAAATGAAGTGCAGGGGAAAGACTCAAACTCCTTGCTGCACACATCTTTCTCATCCCTCTGGCTACTCTGTAATGGGTGCTCTTTTTATTACTGGGAAACAAGAGAACCATCCTGGATGTGGAAAATCTTCAAAACAGAAGTCTCAGTAAACTAAAATTTTAAAATTTATATAAAATGTTTTGACAGAGAGACATTAGGTACTGAAAATATGTTAGGAACCTCAGACAACCTCATTTTTATGAATAACATGTAAATGAATTTGTATTTTGTTGAAATTACAAGATCCTTTATACAAAATAATCTCTCATCTCCTTATAATCAAGGTTATGCATTTATAACAACCTTTTAATAAGAGCGGAAAATCCATTTGAACAAAGAAAACCCATCACGGAATCACATTTAAGGCTGAAATTCACAATGCCCTTACACAGAACACGATACTAATCACTTTTAGAAAATGTTTTTTACTGTGAAACAAAGAAAAGAGTATCTGTTTTATGTTATATATCATGATGCATAAGAGAGCGTCTATTAAATCAATTACTTCAATTCTTTGCGAAACACATTTTCTCTCTAAAAATACATGTGCACACGCTTCTTGGGGCTTAACTTAATCAGTATTCAATCTAAATATCTCTGAATTGCAATGAGAAGGTTGATAAAAAACCAAACCAAAGTGATATCTTAAGTTATGTATTCACAATAAACAGAAAAAGAGTGAATATAATATTTGACTAATTAAAAAAACCCCTTTATATGCCCTCTTGTCCAGCATAATATTTAGAGTACCCAATTATCCTATTATCTAGGCTCTACCTATGTTTTCAACATTTTACTGGTAAGAAATTAAAGTGTAGTGTACATTATGCATGTGTAAATGCAGAGGGAAGCAGTATGTTCTTCTGTAAACTGAAAATACCCTTTCACTGAGGACTGGGAGTGGTAACACCCTTTTACTGACGTCAGTAAAAAGGGAGAGTTAAATCATTAACAGACGTTAAAAATCAATTTGGCTACTTCTGGCAGGTGAAGTCAGATATTTTATTATGAAAATGATAAATCTTTTGGCTCTTTCTTTCAATAAATTGATTTTATGAAATAAGGAGTGATAAGAGAATTTTATGAAGTATAAACAGTAGATATTATAAATAATAACACATGGCCCTAGAGCAAATGCTCTTGTGATTGATCACAGCGGCTAAATCCCTCGAGTGGCTTACAGCATAGTCACATTGGGATAATCTATCGTACGGTCCATATATTAACTAGATAACTGCCTAGCGTGGAAAATTTATAAAGTTAAGGCTAATGAAATCAGAGGTTTTTTGCTGGATTTATTTCTCACTGCAGAGATGATGTAAACTGAGAGCAGCACATGGCATGTCTTCAAGGGAGATAACCCTACCGAATTCAAAGATACCACTCTTGAAAAGCAAAGGATACCTCTGTTTTCACCTTCAGAATGCAATCAGGAGAAATAAAATACAAGCCAGAAAGCACAGTTTGCCCGCACATGCCAGTTTATACTTATATCCATATAGTTCCCAGAAGTGAACACGTCCATATTCCAGAGCATAGGGACACATTGACTGAGCACCAGAAAATATTGATTCAAAGCCACTCCAGTAAGTGAATGGTCTCAATAAGAGTTACTGTTCTGGTGTTTCAAAATGGTTTGCACAGCCTGTGTAATTCATGCAACGGTGCAAAACCCAACACCAGATGCCCATATGGAAATGTCAATAAAAAGCAAACTTACAAGACCCTCCCAGCTATCATAGCAGTTATTTCTACACAAACCTGTTATGGGAGCAACCTGGTTCCAACTCCCTTGGCTGAGTCAGCACTTTGTTTTCACTTTTCAACAGTGAGTTTATAGATCTTGACTCTGTTGACATTTATTTCAGAGAGAAAAAAGAAATCTGGTCCATAAAGTTCTCAAAAGCTGCAAAGCAAAACCAGGAATGCTTGTGAGAAAATTGAAAGCAGATTGCTGGGTGGACTCCACTGCCAGGGATCTTGAAGCTGGTAGGCCCTGCCCTTACCAGGTGTTACTACAGAAATTACTCTAAATATAGCTTGCTTCTAGCTCACTAATAGCTCACAGATAATGAGGTCTGAGGAAGTAGGAAGAAAGTGCTGGCTTTCTATGTACGGTAGCACATAAAATGACAGTGTGACCACACTAACCTTCCATCATTAATAAGACTGCATATCATCACATAAGAAGAAATTTTTCATTCAAGTGGTTCAAGATGTCCAGACATACCTTAGCCAGGAAGCATCACCTGTTCCCATGCACAGAATAGTGAAATAAGCTACTCTCCCAGACAGACAATCTGTGCTGCACTAATGGACAAATTGTGTATTTTCATATTTTAGCACATTACTATTTTTTTTTCTAATCTTTCCAGTTGTGCTGGTGCCAAATATATTCTGAGGTAATGTTTGCTCCAGACAAGTCTTCAGTTCCAGTCATCTGTCAAAGGGAAAAGTCAAACAGTGGTGCTGCTTCCACACCTGGTCCTTGAATGAATCTATGGTACTGTATCTTCTTAGCACCTTACAAATGAATTATCATTTGCTTGCATTGGAAAAGCAGTGGAGGAGATCACATTGAAAAGCCTTCCATCCATCTCTGTCAAGAGACAGACTTGAACACAAACCTGAAGATATTAAAATAACTCTTCTTTACCATTTCATCTAAGCCAAAGATATTCCTCATCAAGCTGTCTTATGGCTGACTGAACTCTCCACAAATAAATGGAAGGAACTTACATGTGGTCAGTTGACAACGCTACCCCTCTCTCACCTCTCCTAACGTTTAGCTGGATAGTGACCTTCCACTGATGTCTGGCAGACTTGAACCAGTACTCCTTCCTCCTGCCAACTCCACTCACATCATAATATTGTACAAATAATTCTATTTTCTTTCTATTTCATATTTAGAATCACAGAATTACAGAATCATAGAACAGTCTTAATTGGAAGGGATCTTTAGAAGTCGACTAGTCAGGGCCTCTGCGATGAGAAGGGACATCTTCAACTAAACCAGGCTGCTCAAAGCCCCATCCAACCTGGCACTGAACACTTCAAGAGATGAGGCATCCACAACTTCTCTGGGCAACCTGCTCCAGGGCAAACTGTCTCACCACCTTTGTTGTGAAAAATTTCTTCCTTATATCTAGTCTGAATCTACTCTCTTACAGGTTAAAACTATTACCTCTCGTCCTATCACAGCAGACCCTGCTAAAAAGTCTGTCCACATCTTTCTTATAGGATCCTTTTAGGTACTGGAAAGCTGCTGTAACATCTTCACGGAGCCTTCTCTTCTCTAGGCTGAGCAGCCCCAGCTCTCTCAGTCTGTCTTCATAGGAGAGGTGCTCCAGCATTCTGGCCATCTTCACG
Source organism: Cnemophilus loriae (assembly GCA_013397755.1). Classification (NCBI taxonomy): domain Eukaryota; kingdom Metazoa; phylum Chordata; class Aves; order Passeriformes; family Corvidae; genus Cnemophilus; species Cnemophilus loriae. The sequence continues at coordinate 137,849 of VZTF01008041.1, read as the reverse complement.
GACATCTCTCTAACAGATCCATGTAATTCTTGCGCTGAAAGCCCCAGAGCTGGATGCAGTGTTCCAAGTGCAGTCTCACAATGGTGGAGTAGGAGGGGCAGAATCCCCTCCCTCGCCCTGCTGCCCACGCTGCTTTGGATGCAGCCCAGGACACGTTTGGATTTCGGGCTGTGAGTGCTCTTTGCTGAGTCATGTCCAGCCTCTCCTCCACCAGCACCCCCAGTCTTTCACAGCAGGGCTGTTCTCAATCCCTTCATTCCCCAGACAGCATTTAGCTCACATGCGGATCAGGAGGGCCTTTCAGGTTCTTCAAAAGTAGCAATGCAAAAGTACATTCAGATCAAATTCAAGAAAATATAGTATTACGAGAACTGTCCTGTCCACCATTATTTTAGCAGCCCTATAATTTTGGGAATATATGACATATGAAACTAAATAACCTCAATACACCTCTTTGTAGATTACCTCTGTAATGTCCCAAAGAAGAAAATATCAGAATCACACATTGTCACTGCCAGACTGATTAAAAGCATTGCTTACTAGTTTTCAAATAAACCTGTATTTCCTTAGTCCATAAGTCTTCCATAAATGTGACTCCTGGCTACCATATTATTAAATAACATTAAAATGAGTACTTAAAGAGTGCTCAACAACTTTGACACTTTGAAATTATGATTTAGTTTAATATTTTTAAATGATCGATTCCTTTTATATTTTTCCCCAGCTACAGGCAGGAAAACAAAACTTACTAAAGAAATATGCTCATTCTCTTTGATAACCAAGCTTTGTTTTGTGTATCCTTCAGTATCAAGATATTTTTCATAGACGTAAAATCCATCTAAATTTGCACACCAAATATATATACTTTTATAGAGAAAAAATTCTTAAAACTCACTCTGTCCTTATCATAATTTTTAAACACTCACACGTATATAAATTATATATATATGTGTGTGTGTATATATATACACATATATATATATATATATATATGCACACATTCCTTTAAAATATGTTGTTAGGAGGGGTGTACAGTTTGTCTTATTTATTTTACTTGAAAAAGGCCTCTGTGCTAAATTCTGAACCAGTAAGGTCACAGAACATGCAGCACATGCTGCTCAGGAGCTAGACGTACCCACTATACCATACATGGTGATTTTGGCATGTTGGCTCAGTCAACTCTTAGAAAAGCAAAGGCTAGCGGTGGTTTCCCCAGATAACAGTCCAATAAATAGAAAACCCTTCCATGAAAAATGAAAGTAAGTATGCCTAAAGAATTACAGAAAAACTGACAAATGCAAATAATACATCCTTATAGCGGCTATAGTCATTTCAGGTCTAATCTACCTTATTACTCTTCAAATTGTTCAGTGCTTTTTAATTTCATGCAGCACAGCAAAACAGAAAAGCAATTGTGAAACACTGGAATCAAAGGTCTCAATCTCCTTGAATGAAGTGATGATCTTACTGAATACTGTTATCTCCTTGACTAGCTGATCTAAACAGTGTCTCTATACAAAGCAGGATGGTTCCCAAGAAGAAGTAACATGTGTAAACCTGCTTTTCTGCTTTCCCACCTACTTAAAATGGCATCACATACCTTACAGGGTCGAAATATGCATCTTTGGCTAATTGCCCACATTCTGGAATGTGTACTTCACTAGTTTTATCTAATTTATCCATTTGTGGTTAAACTTATCTCCTGCTGATACAGACATCATACAGAATTCCTTATATGATCACATACTTAATATCTGGGCAATCAACATGTGGTTTTTAGCCACATGTGGTTTATGAACAACTCTCTTGCAGTGCTACCAGCTAATTCACAGAGCAGCAGCAGACCTTCACTAACATGAGGACTACTGTACAATTCAGCTTCCAGACACGGTGATAGAAAACCCCAGGATCTAGCAGGCTCCTAGCCTCAGTGCTGTCCCAGGACAAGGTCCTTGAGGAGTCACACACTCCTTCGCCTCTCAGCTCTGCTGACCAAAATTTCTGTGATGTGTTTGTTGCTCATAGCTAGAAGAAGAGCTTACCATGTAACCCTGAAGTAGTGAAGCTGCCACTACCATCTCCTGGTTCAAATAACCTCATCGTAAAGAAATCCCATCTCTTGTACCATACCAAAATATTGCACCTTCTGTAAGGGGTAGATAGTATTGTTTTTGAGCAACAATATGTAATAAAAAGTAAGTAATCTTGGGTCAATATATTGGTATCTTGCATAGCTGATGTTTAAATTTCAACATAAGTCTCTGCCTAGCTACAGATCCTTTGGGAAATACTCTACTGTGCAGGTAAAGCAGAAGGTGAGATTAAAATAATAAAGATAATTTTGGTTCCCAACTATAGAGTCCCATTTTCATTATATGTAGCAACTGTCTACAAAAGCATGTTAGATTATGACTAATACTAATATAATTTTCACTTATTTTGCCTCAGATACATAAAAAAAGACCAAAATCAAACACAAAATAGACACTTATCAAATCATAACAATTTGCTTATAATCTTTTGCCAATTTTTTTTCTGTCCCTCTAGATTCTCTGCGTTTGTTACTCACCTATGTGCCATTTTATTGTACCTATTACCCCCTACTATCATATTTTCTTATTACTGCTCTTTTCATGTGCAGGCATATATCTATGTTTCCCCTGTTATTGCTGGCTTGCTGGTGACTTTGACCCACAATGTGCTCCTCTTTTCTCTTCCAGTCACAGGACTTCAGAAACAGACAAGTCACAACCTTCTACTTTTTAGCTCTCTGGGACAGGACACTCTATTAAAAAACAAAAGAAAGCAAACAAAAAAACGCTTCTCTAAACTTCTGTGAAATTGTGCCAGAATTTGGGGTGACAGTGGAGATACTAAGAACAGGAAAAACTTCAGCAGAGAAAATAATGTCAGCATTGCAGAATTTGAGATTTCAAACAGTTCCCATGCACTGTTGCGTTAAAATATCACAGAATTCATACTTGGATAAATCAATGATAAATGTGGTTCTTCAGTGACCATTAATTTATTTCAGGTTATCATTATTAACCCAGATGTCTTTAGATATTTTTTATGTTCTTGATTCTAACATAATAAGAATACACTGAACAGTCCTTGAACAGGAATATGACAGTTCCTGATGAAGACAACAAAAATATTTTTTCAAATATAAATGCATGCACTAGTAATTTGCTTTGATTAGAAAACAAAAGATTAATGGAAGATTCAAAAAGGATTAATTTGCTGTTAGTACATTATCTGTCATGCTTCTCTTTATTGAACAAAATACAGTTACAGAGAACACAGATCTAATTATCCAAACCACTCTAAAGAAGCTGCAAAAGACTAATTAACAGAATTAATTATGGTATGAAATTTGATTATCATACTAATCAAGACAGCCAGTTTCAAGAACCTATGACAATGGATAACACAAAAGCTGGAAACAAGTCATTTACCAAAAGCAATTACCTGACATACAGAAGAGATCAACTTAGGGATACTTTTGCTTGGTAGGACTGTGATTACAGTGCTGGATAAAATCACATAGGTCATTAATTTCAGAGAAGAGACCAGTTTCAGAAAGCTCCATCACATGCTTACCACCCACGCACATACAACCAAACACCCCTGGAAATGACAGACACGTATCCTTCATACAAGCTATCTGAAGGCACAAATTGGTGCACTCCCTGAGGAAAAACTGAACACATCATTGGCACCCCTACAACAAAGAATTTGTTCAATGGAACTTGCCAGATGATCTTGAGAAAAGGACAAAGATGATGACCTAAAAATCTGGCAAGTGGCTTCTGAAGAAAATTACACACACAAGAACAAGGGAAGTTTTTCAAGTAGACAGTAACACTTGCACATGCAGCTCAACATCCTTCAAGCCATGGCAAACATCCAGAGCTTCAGAAAAATGTGGGTGGGGGAACAAGGGGAGGGAGAAGTAAATAAGGAGAGGATGTGAATAACTCTTCCAAGATTCTGTAGATAACTAGCCTGTCATCCTGTTACTCAAGGTTGAGAAGGAACAAAGTCCTCATTGGTTTTGTATAATTAATGTCATTAAATTTTTGTATTAAACTTTGCTTTCAGCAAGACATAGTATGTTACTGTAGGAAAAATTGATTAATTTTGCTGGGAGTCTTGAAGAAGTAGGAGGTGAAGAAGAGAGAGAAGCATAAGGAAATAGAGTGCAATATTTATAGCAATTCTGTGAAAGTAAGAGATTGCCAACATTAAACTAATCACTTTACTCTTTCTTTCTTCCTTGATCTAATGTATGAATTGGTAGCCAAGACAAGTCCAAGTCTAAAAGCTGCATCAGAATAAATAAATGTTTAGTTAAAGTCTTGGGGG
>VZTF01008041.1:115964-133416 GCA_013397755.1 Cnemophilus loriae | reverse complement strand
TCTTCCTCAAAAGATTAAGGAACATCGCAAGAAGTTTTTAAAGTGTTTATCATATTAAAGATCTGGTTACCTTCTCAGCTAATTGCTTCTGTCCATACTTGGCTCAAAACTCTTCTTCAATGGGCAATGTATTATTGCATATAACTGTTCAAAACATTTCCAGAGAGAGTCCTGAGCCTGCTCATGAAGGTTGCTAGAGGAATTCTTTAAGTGAAAATCCAGGGTTATCCTCTATTTTGTTTTCATAACTTCTTCTGAACCATCACTTTATAGAATTTTTCCAATTTTCTCTCTCTTGGAAATGAAAACCTGTTTTTCAAAGTACTCTGGTCTGAAGATAACCTTGCTAAAACCCTGTTATTGCAAGCATTTGTAGTGGGTAGTGGTACGGCAAAATTTATGGCATAGATACCATATCTAAGGAAACTGTTTCAAAGCAGCACCTACACACTCTCTTCAGGAAATGGCATAGAATGACTTTTTGTTTGCTTTCTTTTTTCTGCTTAAACACAAAAGAATAATGCTGCTTTGGTTTCGTTAAGTAGTTTACCACTGGAGTTAAGAATAATAAACATGTTACCTATGTTCATTTAATATTGTGATTTATGTAAACAAGCTTTCTAAAGGCTGATCTATTCTCTTTGACCAAATAATTAAAAACAGTACTTGTATATTTAATTGTTATAACCCAAGAAGTCAAATGACTTCTTGCTACTGAAGACACACTCTCAAATGTGATAGTTTGGGTACATTGTACTCAATTATTTGAAAATACTTTCAAATTATTTCTGCCTTAATTCTGCCTTTAAAAATTCATATTTCATTATTTTGTAACTGAATTACTTTTATTTTTGCATCCAATAACCATCAGCTTTCAATGTCCTGCAATGATTACCTATTTTCCAGATTGTGTTAAAAATATGAAAGACATGTTTCTTCAGCTTAGCTATGAGAAAGTTAAAGGAGACTTTCTACCTGTTGCTGACTGGAATGGAACAGTTCCAAACATTCACTGTTTGAGGCTCCATAAATGTTTGCTTCCCTTTATTTAAAAANTTTTGGTCCCAAAAAATTTTGTTTTCCCTTTTTTAAAAAAAAAAAAAAAAAAAAAAAAAAAAAAAAAAAACAAGAAACAAAACCCAAAAAACCCTGTCACAAGCATATCTCTTGCCACATTTCTCAGAGACCTGCAAAAAGCTGAAGTGATTTGAAGCTATAACCCCAGTAATTTCATTCTCTCACCATTGCTGTAGGGGAGAATCCTTAGATTTCTCAACATAATGGTATGTGATTTCTAAGAAACAAGTCACATCGAACGCAGGAGGGAAAGGCTCACCTCTTAAACAGTTAACAAAAAAAAAAGCTCTAGTTAAGTTCCTAGCTTTGAAGAGTTCTTCAAATCTCTCTTGCTTACTCTTTCATGATTTGGAATTGAGCATCAAGAGAGGAAGATGATGTTAAACATGAACAGCAACAACCAAACTAAAAACTGGACAATTTCAGAATCCACACATTTAGACTAAATACACACAAAACCATGCCTTACCAATAACATGGGAAGTACATCCAGGTTGCCATGTGACCATATACTCCTTTTGGTCATTTTAGCACACATTGAACATGATTTAAACGGTCTTAAATTTTAAAATCCAGTGTTAAGTTATTCGTCCTTCTCAGAAGTACAAGTATACATCCCAGAGCTTTTAAGAAACTAGGATTCTTTGAATCCCTAGGCTTTAGATTTCAGAATAAAGTAGAAAAACTTCTATCAGGTTGAATTAAATCCCATGCTATCTTCATCTCATAGGACTATCTGAATCTTTCTAGTCAGAGCAGTTTACATTTCCAGTTTTTCATTTGGACATTTTGAAATACTTAGAAAATGTAAACAGAAGCAAAACTACTATAAAACAGTATAAGTATGAACAGCATGAAGTGTTTCCCATGTACTCCTAGGAAGTTTAAAAGCAAACAAAAATCCTCCTGCTTTGCTAAAATAGGATGTAGAAGACAAAAATAATTGTTGTGAACAGTATTTTGGCCTTAAGATATCTTACATTCTGTGCTTTTTATGCAATTGAGAATCCATTCTGCATTCCAAGTTTATAATAGATGCTTTATCTGTTTATTCAGATAAACACTTCCTACTGCAAGCATTGCAAATGTGCCAAAAACTCAATTTGAGAAATTAAGTACAGTTATCAAGTTCAATATTTCCACTTCCAGTCTTGGTCACAATGAGGTTTCTGTACTATGCAGACAACCAGCTAGATACATACACAAACATGAAGAATTGTAGATGAAATTTTTCATTAAAGTGGTGTCTCCAGAAGAAAAGATGCACTGTCAGTTTGCACTGTCAGTTCTTCGAGTTTTGTCTCCTGTATTTCAGCTATGCTTCAAAGGGTTGACAAAAGCATTATACCACAGTATTTAAAAAGTGGAAATTTCTTCCTAATTTTGTTCTAGAAATTGCTTTCCAGACCATGATTTTACCCAGCATTACAGACAAATGTATCAGTACCTGTAAACTTGGAAAAAGCTGAATATCATGACTAAAGCATGATAATGATGGCAAGAGCACTGAGAAAGATTTTGAAGGATATGTGCTCATGTCTTTATACAATGCAGACTTGGGGGAGGAGACATAGAATCTTGTTATTTCAAGTAAGAACAATGCTCCCAGCAGATGCTAAATTGAATTTCAGAGGTGACATGTGGAAAAATCTAACTCACAGTATTTTAAACATCATTTACAGGTGTTAATCCTGTAATCCGAAAACACTCAGCTAGCAAAAATGCAGCTAGCAGAGATTCTGTCATTAAAGCCTGTGGTTTTCAGGGACCAGGAGAATTGCAACTTCTTCTGAATAACTTTGTCAAGAACTAGGTTGTGCTGTGTACTTCCTAAAGAACATACAAATTCCCGCTTCGAAACCACACAGAAAATATAAAAGACACAAGAAAATTTAAAGTCTCATCTCTGTTTTACAACTAGAATAGCCATATAAAGAATGGAAAATATAGTGTACTTTGGAAACACTAGAAATTCAAGACCTCAGCTTGATCCTGTGGTAGGATCTATGAACAAAATATCACCTTCTGTGAGCAGAGTTATATGGGGGCAGGAAGAAAAGTCTGGAGGTAAAAGGTTTTTAAGAGGGGGAAGGGGAAGATGAAGAGGGAAGGGGAAGATGAAGAGGAAAGGGAAAGGCAAAGGCAAAGGGAAAAACTTCTGAGATGCAGTTCCAACATTCTCCTTGCATTCTCATATTTCTCCATTCACCAGTGTTTAACGGGTAGGCAAAAGACAAGCAGCAGTCTTTTTCCTATGCTGCTGTTGAAAGTGTTTACCCCTCTTGATGGAGAAATAGGCGATATACAGAATGCTGTCTTGTCCATCAGACATGCGACTAAATGTTTGGTATATAATACTCTAAACAGGTTATCAGAATTTAATTTTATGAAACACAGAGACTCTGCCTCTTTTCTTTGAGTTCTAAATACATGACTGTATTTTTCTTCCCTGCTTTTATTCTTTGACTATAAGACTAATCTGCTTCCTCTTTTTAGCCACATTCAACTTGTTTTGGTACTTGCATCATTTTCTAAGTAGTCCATACCAACCCTGTCTCCTTGTTGCAAGATATTGCACTCAAAGAAGTGAAGCGTTGCCTCCTATTCCACTGACCTAAAATCAACAAGGATGAGATTCTTCTGCAAGTGCTATCTCTTCTTGTTCTGTTCAAAGGGTAAATCAACCAGTTCAAATGGAAAGCTCAGCCTTCCCTTACTACATATGGTACAAAACTATGTACTTTGCTCCATCCTGGTTATCTAACACATGCACACAAGCAAAAAATGGAACTCTACTCTTTCAAGAACAGCTTAAAATAGAACATTTACTAATATAGCTACAGGTTGCAAGGGCAATTTCCCCCTAAATTGGAAACTTATGGACTTCTCTGTTTCTGGTATAGCAGCAAGTAAGTTTATTCTGTGGCTTGACAGTGCAACAGATATATCAAAATTTTATTCATCCATTTTTATTACATACTGACCTTACTATTATTCAAAATATTTTGTCTCTGTTTCAATAACGTTGCCACTACATATAATAATTTAAACTCTGCTGTCTTTACAGCTAACTCTTAAATTTTGCTTAAAAATAAATACTCACCTCTGTGGTCTAAGACAACTTTTTTTTTGTATGAGGAAAAATAATAATTTAATTTCATCTGCTCACTCACAATTTCTTAGAAAAAGGAACACACAAATTACATCAACAGTTTGCAATTCCTGCCTTCCCAGGTAATTACCTGCATAAGAATTCTTTCATTATATCTCTCTCTTGCCTTCTGTAAGCATCCTGCAGGTACTGGAAGGCTTCTCTATGGTCTCCACAGAGCCTTCTTTCTCCAGCCTGAACAACCCAAACTCCTTTACCCTGTCTTTACGGCAGAGGTGCTCCAGCCATANGTTAAATAATACTGGTCCCAGTACTGACCCCCGAGGAATGCCACATAATCCTGGTCTCCACTCAGACACTGAGCATTTGACTGCAGTTCTAGAGAGTGTCCAGAGCAGGGCATCAAAGCTGGTGATGGGCCTAGAGAACAAGTCCCNCAACAGATCCATGTTTTTCCTGTGTTGAAGGCCTGGGTTGAGGGCACTCCAGGCAGGATCTCACAAGAGCAGAGGGGCAGAATCTCCTCCCTTGAGCTGCTGGTCATGCTGCTTTTGATGCAACCCCAGATATGTGAGAAAATGTTGCTGGACGATAATTAGTTTCTCACCCATCGGTACTACCAAGCCCTTTTCCTCAGGCCTGCTCTCGATCCATTCTCTGCAAGCCTGTACCTGTGGATGAGATTGCCCCAACCCAGGTGCAGACCCCTGTACTTGGCCTTGCCGAACTTCACGAGGTTTGCACAGACCCACCTCTCAAGCCTGTCAAGGTCCCCCCACATGGCATTCCTGCCCTCCAGCATGTCAACCGCACCTCACGGCCTGGTTTCATCTGCATACTTGTTCAGAGTGTACTTAGTCCCACCATCGATGTCCCCAGCAAAGCTGTTAAATAATACTGGTCCCAGTACTGACCCCCGAGGAATGCCACATAATCCTGGTCTCCACTCAGACACTGAGCATTTGACTGCAGTTCTAGAGAGTGTCCAGAGCAGGGCATCAAAGCTGGTGATGGGCCTAGAGAACAAGTCCCATGAGGAGCAGCTGAGTGAGCAGGGGTTGTTTAGCCTGGATAAAAAGGAAACTGAGGGGAGTCTGTATCACTCTCTACAACCATCTGAAAGGAGGCTGTAGCCAGGTGGAGGTCAGCCTCTTCTCCCAGACAACCAGTGACAGGACAAGAGGAAATGGCCTCAAGCTGCTTCAGAGGAGGTTCAGGTTGGACACCAGGAAGACTTTCTTCATGGTAAGGGTTTTCAGTGGTGGCGTAACCACCCCAGGAGGTTTTCAAGAAATTACTGGATGTGGACTTAGTGCCAGGGACTAGTTGATAAGGTGTGATTAGTCAAAGACTGGACTCTATGTCCTTGGAGGTGTTTTCCACACGAAACGATGCTGTGATGCTGTGAATGAAAGGATCCAACCAACCTCTCATCCACTGAGTGGTCTATCCATCAAATTCTTGTCTCTCCATTTTAGACACAAGGATGTTGTGCACAACAGTATCAAATGCTTTGCAGAAGTCCAAGTAGATGATGTCAGTCCCTCTTCCCTTATCCACCATTGCTGCAAACCCAGTCAATACAAGGACATGATGCAAAATTTGCAATAGGAAGGAAACATACAAACCCCAAATTTCAGCTGCATGATCAGAGGGACGTCTTCATAACAGAGTATTAAGTATTTTGAAAATTATATTTCTGCAAAATTTTCTCCCCTCGGGTAATAGATCCTTTCTTTTTTTCCTGTGGGACAGATTAAATCCTTTCAGAGAGTAAAAGATAACAAAATAATGCAAAAATAAACTTTTCCATGCCTTCTTTTTTAACTGAAATTAATTTGCTGAATGTTGGATACAATTTGACCACAGGAACACAAAGCGCATTCTAAGATTGGTTTCATCAGATGCAAAACATACTTTAACTCTCACATTAATCACAAGAACTCTTTACAAACAAACAAACAAACAAACAAACCCAAACCCTCAAAAATCAATCATTACATGATTAAGTACTTTTTGATTATGTGTATTGCAGACCAACAAACTACTTAATTATGGGGTTTTGTAAATAGGTTGATGAACTATTGAGTTTAACCATATTGTGTGCCCATAGTAGCCCTGTAGTTTGTCAACTTTCTTCTGTACCTACGATCACTGTTTCAGAATATGTTCTATTATAGAAAATCCCATAAGGTTATTACAGGAGCCTGACAGTGCTCTAGAAAGAAGTTTATAAAAAGCCCAGGGAGCAGCTTTATACTTAGCCTTTTTCCATGTTTTCATCTTGCCTTGACTTTTTAGGTGGGCCTAGGAAGATTCAAGGCCTCAGGTTCACCCAGACAGAACTTATTCTACACAAAATCAGACACAGACCAGCACTGAATCTCTGCATGCAACTAAGTCAAACCAAGGAAACAGATCACTTTGGCTTTGTATAGATACGGGAAAATTAAGCTTTCAAAAATATACCATCACATCCGTAGCAAAATCCAACACAAGCAGCAGTTAACTCCTAAACCCTGGCATAAAGCACGTATTTAGGGGGTTTAATACATTTTTAAAACAATATACCTGTTTTCCTCCTTGTGTTGATATGGTGTCAGTACAATGTCAAAGGATATCAAGGATAGGATCAGCTACAGAGGAATATTCCTTTCAGAACAGATCTACTCCATCCTTTACTTCACAAGTTCTTTCCTTCATTGTTCTCATATAAAAGTTTCAAATTATTTTAATGAACTCAAGTTTTCCACTATCTTCTCGCCTTTTTGGAGGTCTGATGTCACATAAATGGCATAGCTTATAGCTGAAACATTTGTCTTAGTACTAAATCAGTTTGAAAGGGAACCAGAAAAGATTCATCTCAACTGCATTCTGAAATCCAGAATTCTTGATGTGTGACCTGACAGGGAAACATGCAGCCTCCAAGACCAGGAAAAGGGCTGTTCCACAACACAGAATATTTCAGAAATCCTGTTTAAAAATCGGTTTACCTTCCTTTTCATCAACAATCAATTAAAAGCAGAATGCTAGTTCTGGATATGTGGCAAGACTCTGGAATTATAATTATTCTTTATAGCTGAAAATAATTTTGATGCTATATGTCTTTATGGGGAAGGAAGAGGAAGGGGAAGGGAGGAGGAGAAGAGAAAAAGAGAAAGAAAGGAAAGAGGAAAGGAAAGAGAAAGAGAAGAGGGAAGAGGGAAAGTGCAGCAATGGGGAACAAAGACACATAGACTTCCTTGCTTGCTCCGAAGAAGATCGCTTATTGTAACAGAGCCCTTTTATGTTCTAAACTTAACACAAATCAAGCACTCATTGGCTGCCTGCCACTGCAGTGTCGCTGTTCATGCGTCCCTTTACCCAACAGCTCTCTGACCATGTGGTGTCCAGGCGCCTCCCCAGCCAATCACTGCTTCAGGCACGAGGCAAGCACATGCCAGCCATCCAGCCCGATCTCTGGTTACAGGACCTGGCTTGCACCTCGCTGTTTGCTGAACCTTTCCCAGAGTGCTTTCCGTTGAGCTAGGGTGAACAGGATTTCTTGTCTCCCATANTTTCCGGGAGTAACAGGAGCTGATGGCAGTACGTCCGTCTCTGGTTTTACAGGTCCAGGGTCGAATGGCTAGGGATCAAACAGCACCGTAGGGGATGGGCTGACCTCAGAATTGTCCGGTGTGTGGGAAGTGGGTGCGAACAGGGCTGAGGGCTCAGAGTAATCAGTCTCTGAAATCGCCAAATGGTGGATCTCCGCACGGATTTCTTTAAGAGTTGCCATAATAGCTCCCCACGTGGCAAGGTGCCTACAAGTATCGGCATCGCCATTCCNGAAATACTGTTCCAGAGCTCTTATGGCAGGAGCTTGGGGGCCATGCTGTTTAGGCAGGAGGGAGTCTATCAGCTGGAAATGTTGACTTTGACATTACTGACATACTGAGTATCAAAGGATCGCAAAGATGGTGCTAAGAATTGTTTCAAGGGAAAATACAGGTCTGGCTTCTTTCCGGGAGTAACAGGAGCTGATGGCAGTACGTCCTTCTCTGGTTTTACAGGTCCAGGGTCGAATGGCTAGGGATCAAACAGCACCGTAGGGGATGGGCTGACCTCAGAATTGTCCGGTGTGTGGGAAGTGGGTGCGAACAGGGCTGAGGGCTCAGAGTAATCAGTCTCTGAAATCGCCAAATGGTGGATCTCCGCACGGATTTCTTTAAGAGTTGCCATAATAGCTCCCCACGTGGCAAGGTGCCTACAAGTATCGGCATCGCCATTCCCGGCAATATTAAAAAGTTTCTGCCCTACTGCCTGCTGGGCTTCCAGTTGAAAAGTCCCAGTAGAAGGGGAATCTTTTACATGTGTAGACACCCAGCCCAGCAAGGTACTTAGCTTAGCATTGGAGATCTCTGTACTTTGCCGATGCAGGAGTCGCCGTAACAGGTCTAGGCTCTGTCTTTGTTCCAGGGATATTTTTCCTCCCATAATTCTTCCACTGCTCACCTGATAGGTGATGGGCACGCGTCTGGGTTCCTTTACTGAACTTTTCCTGGTCAACACCGATTCCTGGTCCAGTGTAAGTTGCTACTGGTGTGGTCCACGTCTTTCACTGCCTGTGAGATGCCCCAGTTCAGGCTGCCCTTTGTAGCAATGGGGAACAAAGACACACGGACCTCCTTGCTTGCTCCAAAGATCATTTATTGTAACAAACCGAGCCCTTTTATGTTCTAAACTTAACACAAAACAAGCACTCATTGGCTGCCTGCCATTGCAGTGTTCATGTGCCTGTTTACCCAATTAGCTCTCTGATCATGTGGTGTCCATGCATTTCCTCAACCAATCACTGCCTCATGCACAAGGCAAGCACATGCCAGCCATCCAGCCCGATCTCTGGTTACATGACCTGTTTTTTACCTTGCTGTTTGCTGAACCTTTCCCAGAGTGCTTTCTGTTGAGCAAGAGTGAACAGGATTTCTTGTCTTCCACAGGAAGGCAAGAGGCAAGAGGCACGGCAAGGCAAGGCAAGGCAAGGGAGCACTGTTCCAATTTCTTGAAAAGACATACTCCTTTGTTACAGAAATTTGATCTCATATATTGTTGTTACAGTTTAAAAAGAAAAAAGGTAAGAAGAAAAATAAAATAACAGGCTCCTACCCCTGAAGAAATCCTATAAATCTGGGGAGAAAATGAAAATCCATACACCACTCCCTCTCCACCAAAACCTTATGAACAGCTTGCAGGTCTCACTAGCTAAATTAATTTGAGAATGGTCCACTTTGAGCCAGTATGAAGTAGCAATTTCAATTTTCAGACAATTACAGAAAAAAAAAAATATTTTGAGTGTGTTGAAGTTGTTTTTTTGGTTTGGGGAGGGGGTTGTTTGTTTCGGGTTTGTTTGTTTGTTTTTTTTACTTTATACATAATGAAAAGAAAGGCTTCAAAAAGAATTAGAATAGTTTTTAAAATTTCTAAAATCTCTAGAAGTAAGGTTTTCCTAGGAAGAATTTTCTTCTGTTAAGAAGACATTTCTTTAAAAAATGTTCAGCTATAGCTTTAAAATAATTTCCCAAAATTTTCTTTTAGCACCAGGTCTAATAATTTTCTAGATTTCATATTCACATATGCACTTAGTACAGTCATTTTTTTCCAGTTGCAACTGTGCATTCACTTTTATATTAGCTATCTAAAATATTAAGCGCGTCTTTTCATCTTGCTGTCCCCTGACTGACACAGGTCAGTCAGTCAAGGGAAGTGCAGAAACTTCATCCTGCCTGATGAATTCTGCTGTATTTCTTCCTCTGAACAGCAACCAAGCATCAAGTTTTCCTGGGTTTTTTCCCTTATGTGTTTTTTCTAGGACATAAAAACATTCTTCATTGCATGGCTCTTCAGTGTCTAGTAGATTCCTCTGTTACTGCACTAAAAAGTTAAGTTAGCTTTGCAAATTATATTAGAAATTAATGGCACTTGGGTAACCTCTATGTTCAACTTGCTTGAACAAGCCAGTCATCAAATAATAAATCCTCTCTGCACTACAAACTCACTATGATTTACCCAGGGCACGTATGTTTAAAATTTGCCATTGAAGGTGTGTATATTCTACAATCACACCGTTTCAAACAGATGTACATCAGGAAAATTGAATAAATAAAACAATGCAAAGATAAGGCCATTTCCTGGTCTTTGACTCAAACCCTCAAATTACATAGTTCTTGTTTCACTATGCTCTTTTACTCTTGAAATGTAAATCATCCATTACAAAAAAAAAAAATCTTTTCTTCTTCATTTCCACTGTCCTACCCAACATACTGTAGCCAAGCCCATAGAAATATGAAAGAGGCGACAACGTCAGCTCAGTCTTTTCTTTGGGAGTTAGTGTAAGTCAGGATGAGTGTGGCTACTTTCTATTTCCTCTAAAAAAAACCCCTGAGAGAAATAAAATAAAATCAAATAAAAGATGTAGCCACACAGGAGTAGTGTTTGGCTATTATATTATGTAGTAGTGTCATTCTTATACGTAAAGTCTTTCCTTCATATCAACACCTCATAGAATAAAAAAAAAAAATTACAGTGCAAGGAAAAACTGGTTTCTGCAGCCACCTGAGTTACACAGAGAATGGCATTATTATCATAGCGATGTCAAAATCCACAAGCAGGTCTTTCTATTTAATGCAATACATATGCCCATTTAATCTGCAAGTCAAAACAAAACTAAATGAAACAATTACAGAAGTTTTGTATAAATCTACTCTACCATTATTAAATGCCTTATTGGAAGAATACACGTAAATGGGGTCAGTTTTAAAAAATATATATATGTACAGATGAAAATTCTGGAAAAACTTGGTTGAGTCAAAAGTAGCAGTATCAAACAACACTCCACAAGCTGTATCTGGGACTGATGTAATGCAGTCATTATTTATGGCATCTAGCCACATAGAACTATGAAAAATCTGAAGCATGGATGCAAGAATAGGCTTTGTTTAATTCCTCTGATGGATGTTATTGGCCGAGATCAGAGAGTCCTGCTAGATCACCCCCTCCGCTCCCACACGTCTCAAACTGGTGTGTAAGCAGCACAGATAATACTGCTTTTGTCCAGTCCATAGAACATGCTGAAAAAACCACGCTTTCTGTAGTTCAGCAGAATTCATTGTTATAATATGATTTCACCTATATGTTCAGTCCAAGTGATGCAGCATCTTTCTTCTCTCCTTTCTTTTCTTCTTGCACTTGTAGAAATGAAACTGTGTGTCAAATAACACCAGTGATCTAGTCATCCCAGAATGTATTCTAAGATAACTTCTGCAGCTCCAATAGATGTATTTCCAAAAGGCCTTGAATTGCCTTTTTGCATCCCACTTCTCCCTCTCTTGGTAGCTTTCCTTGCACATACATGTTCAACAATTATGCTGACTGCACATTTCTCTCAAAAGGCATAAAAAATATACCCGTAAGACTGAAAAGGGTGTAAAGAGTTTAATTAAATTTAATAGGGGCATGACTCAGATGCACATGGTATTATTCACCAAGTCTTGTAAACGACATGTTACATTGCCATTACATTGCTTACTGTAACAGAAACATCTTGCTTGCAGCTGGGACGGAACTGCAGCTTCAGAATGCAAAGTGCCTTAAGGTGCACAATGGCAACATGTACCCATGTACATGAGCTCTTATAGGATGATTTAAAATACAGGGCCAGAAGCATACAGGGAATACTGTGGTGCAGAATCCAGCTAATGACTTGCTAGTCTATTCACTATACATCATCCCAATAGAAGACTTCATCACATTTCATAATCTTCTAGATCATAGGCAAGGCATATTTTGTTGTGTTTTTTGTGGGTAAAAAAACAACAACCACAACAACAAAATACGAAACAAAGCCCCCCCAAATAAACAAACAAACAAAAAAGACACTGAAGAGTAAAATTATTGAAGTGTGGATTATAGAGAAAAATGATTTTTTTTTCTTTTTCATGTTAAGTGAAAGTCGAAGAAAAGTCTAAGGAAAATATTCAATTTCTAACCAAGATTATCAAAAATCCCAATACAAAACACAGGCCTACCTGATAGCCACACAGAATTCCTTAATCCTTGGGAAAAACTAGCAGCAATAACTTACATCCTCCAAGATTCCCATAAAGCTTTAGTAGTGTTCACTTTGTGCACCCAGTGTGAACTTCTACACCAAGAACAGACATGCATTTTAATACATAGGTTATGTTTCTCTTCTAAGAGAAGCAATTTACAAGGGCATGAAACTGGTACATGATACTAGCACTCTAATCCAGATTACCAAAAATTATATCTCTGCTTTTTGAAGAATATATTCATCAAACAATTCTGCCATCTCTCATTAATGATCACAGAATATTCCCTGTCTGTACTTAATGGTATGGTAGCATTATCAACCCAATCATAGCAAGATTCACAAAAACAGCAGTATTTTTAAGCCTCTGAAATCTGGCATTCATAACTAAATGAGGAAAGAGATAAAATTTCAAATGAGATAGACGCCACAGAAATATAGTTTGATTTCCGCTTTTCCCTTCATCTCCAGGAGGCAAAAGATATTATAGAAGAGGGGTTTATTGGGGTCATACAAGAGAGGAACTACTAACATTTTTAGAGATCTTGTCAGAAACTGTACAATCAGACCAGTGCTAAAATATTCCCATCCCCTCTGCTTATCTTTGAACCTGTTGTAGGTCTTTTTTAATCTGCAGTTAGAATTCACAAACCCTTCATTCACCCTATCTTTGTACACGTCCAGATGAAAACATGACTGCTGTAGGATCCAGATGCAATAGCAGTTTGTGAATAATCTGACTTCGGTGCTACAGGAAAAGAGGAAGTATCGCTTCTTTCCCTGACATATGCATGTATTCACATATGGCCTGTGAGAATGTGTGAAAATGCTGACAGCTTAAATCTCTAGTGAGCTGCAGGCTATGAATGCTCAGAGATCTGTAACTTAAGCAAACTTATTCTCACTTTCATAATTTTAGCAATCAACATCTCCAGCGCAAAGCCTTTCTCTTGCTAAATATTTAACCCTTTTTCACAAAGAAACTAAGGGGACTTAATGTTTTTGTGAAAGAAAGGTCACAAGAACTGCTTTAAGTTAAATTTCCTCCCATACACCTCAATTCTCAGAAATGGTGATACAGTTTTTCATTAAACTTTCCTAAAAATATTTGGTTGAAGCCAGGTATACTACAAGTTGAAGTTAGCCCACCATGCCAAAAAGCTAGCCCAAAGTGTTCTCTTAAAGCAAAGAGCAGCTCTGCAGGAAAAGATTGGGCAGAGTCAGACACAAAATCGACCATGAGCCAGCAATGTTCCCTTGTGCTAGAGAAGGCAAATGTTATCCTGGTCTGCATTAATCAAATGACTGACAGCAGTCTGAGGGAGGTGATCCTTCCCTTCAACTCAGCACTGATGAAGCCATGCCTGGAGACTTGTGTCCAGTTCTAGGCTCTCCAGCACACAAGAGAGATGGACACACTAGAGGAGTCCAATAAATGGCCACAATAATGACGGGGGGGACTGGACTGACAGACTGAGAGGGACTGAGCAGCCTGCAGAAAGGCGGGCTTGGGAAGATCTTATTAATGTATACAAATACCTGAAGGGTGGGTGCAAAGAAGACACAGTCAGGCTCTTTCCAGTGGTGCTTAGCAACAGAATAAGAGGCAATGGTTGCAGACTGCAGCATGGGAGGTTCCCTCTGGACGTCAGGACACTCTGAGGGTGAGCCTTGGAACAGGTTTCCCAGAGAGGTGGTGGAGTCTCCTTTCCTGAAGACAGTCAAAAGCTGCCTGGACATGATCCTGGGCAATTGGCTCTAAGGGACCCTGTTCGACTGGGGGGATTGGACAGGATGGTGTCTAGAGGTCTCTGCCAACCTTATCCAGTCTGTGATTCTGTCATTATAATTGGAAGGGGAGGGTGAAGCAACAGGAACTTCAATATGTCAGATGATGATGTAAAAAAAAATATACCTTGCTGTGATTTTTTGCCTTCAGTGAACAATATAACTAAGAACCCACTTGATCTATTACAAAGCGCAAAAGAAAACTCTAGTCATTAAAGTTACAGAAGTTTATTTAAACCTTCCACAACAAGATGAAACTACTTTTCAGTTTGCTCAAATTTAACACTGCCAGCCATAATTAGGTTCATCAGCATAATTTTGATCACAATGCTTCCAAGATTTATAAAAAACACACTACAAAATTGCTTTGGTGGGTCCAAACTGCTTTCAAGATGATTCTACACGAAGCAAGGAGGGGCATGGTGATATTTCAGTGCTGGCTGACTAATTGACCCATATAAATACAGTACTTGTATCCTAATATTTTGTCCTCATCTTATATTTTTCCTGCAGTCTTATCTAAAATTACTCCTGATTAAAGCACTTTGACCTTCTTACTATAATATGGTCAGTTTTTCAAATGTAGGGAGTGTGTTTTTATTTTGAGTATCTTTGGCTTTATTTTCAAATTCAACCAATAGAAGAGGAAGTTATAGTCTTCTCTGGACAATGGAACAAAAATCAATGGATTTTCTCTTGGTAAGTATTTTTCTGGGGAAAGATAAAGGTAGGTGCTTAATATAATTTTCTATTTTGTCACTACATGCAAGTATTTAAAAAAGATGCTCTCCTCTCCATATGACTATTTCCTGATACACAAAATACCACCACTTCACTTCCTTCCACCCGGTAACATGTGTTGTGGACATAAAAAGGGTACACTGTAGCAAGCACAACAATTTAAATACAAAATAGAATAGCATATAGCAAATATGAGGCTCAAATTGTCTAAGAGTACAATGACCACCATGCGAAATCTGTTTACCAATGGCCTACACTTGCTTACACCCCTTCCAGACCTAAACCTGCTCATATCCAGTCAGCACATAAACACACGTGAAAATGCCTGCACTTATCCACGAAGCTCATACACGAAGTTTTAACCAAAGCTAAAAACTGCATCTACTACAGTAACTATTATGTACAATGCAATTTTAGAAGCTGATTTAGATTCTTTTGTTTAGATGCCTACTGTAATCTCTCCCACATTTTTTAAATTTCCAACCACAAATTTAAACAAACAAAAAAAAATCCCTGTGAGAAGAATCACCCTAATAAGAGAAGTTCCACTAAAACCCAATATATTGGTTCATAGACCCAAAGGAGAAAAAATTGTTTAAAAAAAACCAAAAAACTTGTAGCCATTAAAAATGATGGAAAAAATCACAAGGAAATTGTAATTCCACAGAAACACTGACTTGGGAATGTAGTAGGAGCACATGTCAACCCAAGCAAACTTGTACTTAATTGCAAAATCGAGCTTGAAAATAGAGTTCAGATCTGCAATTATTAATCACTATTTATCAGTAATGAAAAGAGCCAATTTGGTCTAGTTTTAAAATAGTAATAACTATTTAAAATAGTAATTAAAATAGTAATAATGACAACACATGATTTGAAGACTCAGTTTATTTCTCGTTAAAAAGGAAAGATAGAAAAGGACTTAGCATTTAGATTTGGAGTCAGGCTGGATGGGGCTTTGAGCAACCTAGCTTGATGCAAGGTGTCCCTGCCCATGTCAGGGAATTTGGAACCAGATGATATTTAAGCTCCCTTTCAATCCAAACCATTCTATCATAAAATGGTGTAGAAATATCACCCAAACCCTAAATATATGGTCATACTTAAAAAATGAGAAGAATAATTTTTCATCTTAACTTAATCCAGATTTTAAGTTAATAAATGCAGCATTACAGAATTGCAGTTTGTTTATATGTGTATGTATAGATAGATAGACAGATAGACAGATAGACAGATATCTTCTTTGTGATACAGGCATATAACCTGTGACTGCTCAGTAAAGCATAACTTTAATCTCCGCTTATTCCACTATCTTGCATTACAAATACAAGAAAAACAACAGGAAGTTTCCTGAGCTGATAATGTTCTTAGCCCTAGGAAATGCTGTCCATGAGGACAACTGATTTTATTTGCACTATCTGAGTGTAAATTTGAAACTAGAAGCAGGAGGGAGCGCCAAACTGCTGTTTCAAGGGTAACACAATCTCAGTAACTGTAAAATGAAATTCTTGTAACTAAGTGTCCAGCATAAAAGCCAAGGGAACCTAAACCGCCTGTTTCAGCTCCCAAGCCACTGCACTGCATCTCTCTCACTCCACAATTTTCAAATGTAAGCCTGAATAGTCTGTATTTGCATGTAAGAAAGAAATAAGGAGATATTTTCATTCCCCACAAAGCAGAACTGCTTGCAAGAAAGAGGGAAAGCAGGTGCACAGGGCAGGGATAAGCAGGGATAGAGCAGAGTGCCAGGAGACATCAGCTCGATCTCAGTCCTGGGAAAAGAATTGGTGGCAGGATTAAAGGAAGTGGCAGATGAAGTTTCCATTGCAGCATCACAGCTATTACAATTCTAGTGGCCTTTATCCAAACAGACAGCAGATCCCATTAGAGACTGGTCTCCATGGGCCAGTCTGGGCGTCCTGAGGATACCAGTGCTAGCAAAGTGACCTGCAACCTTTTGTCAACAACTTTTCCAGTGACATAATCCTGATCCAGTCCTGGCCACATGCCTACAGGTGTAGGTTGGCATCACACTTCATCCCTCATGGCATTCCACTGTGCTTTTGAAAAGCTTCCATGCATGGGATCCAGAGTGGTGCAATAACAGAAGGCAAAGCAATCTAACACAATGCTGTATCAAAACAAAAAACTTTAGTCAGACGACTAGGCTAACCTGCCCATGGATGTACAGTTACTACAGAGGTTCAAGGGAGGAGAAAACACATTTCAGGAGCAAAGGAGGAGACCAAAAATGCATATATAGAGAATTATGTTTCTAAGTTTATTTCAAGTGACCCTGTATTATTTTTTTTTTAATTAAGGTGTCGCTTGTTGTTTTCTTGAGAGATTTAAGATATTGCCCTAAATACAAGAATATCATCATTAATGAAATTTGCTATTACTTATTTAAAATTTGTCTTTAAAATTTAAGAACAAAATCAAATGGAAACTATTTAAGAGAACCATGTTCACACCTTCTTTTCTTTAAGGTACAAACAAAGCTGAAACTGAGTTCATACATTGTCTCCAGAGGGGCGACTGGTGCATCCTCAGTGAGATTATTATTATTATTATCATTATCATTATTTTATTTTATTTGGCTGAGAGTCTGAAATAAAAGCTGGACAAATAGCAAACTGATGAATAAG
>VZTF01008041.1:101749-115563 GCA_013397755.1 Cnemophilus loriae | reverse complement strand
CCGCCGCGGCGGCTACCTGCCGGCCGCGGAGGAGCCGACCGCGGCAGCGCTGCCCCAGCCCGGGAGCACCGCGGCAGCCACAGGTGCGGACCTCTCGCCGCCCCAGCGGAGCGGGAGAGCCGCGTCCTGGAGAGGCGGATGGGCGACCCGCGGGCCCCCTTACCTGTGCGACGGCGAGGAGCCCCAGGGCGAGGGCGATCGGGGAGGCGGCAGTGCCCCGGCGCNCGGTCCGCCCCCGAGGGTCCTCCGGGGTTCGGACCGGGCGGGCAGAGGTGGACAGAGGGGTGGACGGTGCACACGGGGGCTCGAGCAGCGATGGGCGGCCTGGGGACGGGGCTTTCCGGAGAGGACGGAGCGCACGGGCAGCGACAGGAGGTGCAGGCAGCGATGGGGGACACCGAGAGGGCGAGGATTCGGTGTTTTGGAAGGGATGGTCAGGAATGGGGCACGCAAGCAGGCACAGAGCGTGCAGGCTGGGATGGGCGTTCCAGGTTGAGGTAGATGGGGCTGGGGCTCACAAGCAGGCATGGAGCATGCAGACAGGGGTGGGATGTGCAGGCGGGTATGGGCCGTGCAGGCCTGGATGGTTAAAGCAGGAGCAGGGCACATTGGTAAGGGTGGGACGCTGTGGCAAGCACAAGGCGGGCACGCATAGCCAGTCGTGCAGGTGCAGGGTGTGCAGATGCAGGGTCGGGCCCCCACCTGCCGTGGTGTACTGGTATGCTTACTTTGCCGTACTCGCCTGCTAAGCCTAAGAGAATTTCCAAGAAACTAAGCTGGAATGCTGTAGTGCTGTGACTCTTGCTGCCCACATCTGCCTGGAGGTAAAGGCTGCAGGTGCTTAGCCAGGAGAGTAAAGCCCCTTCATACAGCTAGCTCTCCCAGTTATCTTCAAGCCTTCACTTAAAGTTTTTGGCTAGTACCTGCAACTGCATCTTCTGCTAACACAACAGTCAAAATGAAAGCTGTGACAATCAAACAAGAACCTGGCTAAATTTGTGTTGGCTGCTCGTGAAAGGTTCATGGCAGCTCCTATAAGTCTCTTGCAAAACCACAAGAAAATGTATTGTTATTACATATGTCCCTAAAGTTCCCACCATGAGCCTGTTTGAATGCTCCCACAGTATTCTGGGCACATGCATTTACATACTTGGATTATCCCTGGAAAATGTGCACTTCATTGATGAGCCAAATAAATCATATGGGAATCCTAAATAAAACTATGTTGATGAAGCAGCATGTGCAAGAACTAAAGTCTGCTGCATTTCTCTCCATCTTTTATGCGTTATGTCAGACGTTGTTGACAAAGTCTTTGCCCTGTGAAGAGAAGGCGTGTTGGGTTTGTGGCTCAGATCTGCATGTGAAATCATAACAGCTCTTTCACACTGAGATTTATAACCTCTTTCATTTGATAGTTCTTTAAAGCCTGTTAATTATACAACAAACAAACTATGGTCGAGATTTTAGAAATGATCTTTCAAGTACAGCTACATGAAGCATAGTAGCTTACATTGAAAAGTGCTTGATTGTTCAAGTACACCCAGGAATACTCTATGGATGTGCATGACAGATGAACTTCTAGAGTTTTGCTTTCCTTTTTACAGACATATGGTTAAGAAAAGACATAAACATTGTGCAGTTCTTGGTTCTAGCAGCATGTAATTATAGAGGTTAAGGCTCCTGTATGTATAGAGTAGTATAGTTTCAAATATATCATAAATGCCACATGATCCAAGAAACAAAATTTGGCTGAACAAAACATGACTTTGTTCATGTTTTAGTCATGAACAAAATTTGTCATGAACAAAATTTGTCATGAATTTGTCAGGAATTAGATGTTTATAAGCTTCATGTTGCAAATTGTGCTTATCTTTTAAGAAATGAGAAAGACATTTCCTGGCATTTACAACTGTCTGAAGGGCCTGATGATTCAAGGTAAAACTAAGCTATACGTTAATTGTCAAGAAATGTTTTATTGACAATTGTTCCCAATTACATTATAAATTGTGTGGTATTTGCATACAAAAGGTAAGATTTCTCTAGCCTCATACCGAATTTATAGCTACAGGCCATGTTGGAACTGCTCCACTGTTGTCTAATAGCTATGTAACAGTTGTGTTTACAACAGTAGAGTTATGAATTAATAAGTAGGGAGGGTAGGGAGAGAGGTTTCTGAAAGTGTCTTCCTAACTAAATGGACTTGAAGTTATTTAACAAATCTATATTTAACAGAAAAAAATTAACATTACTTAAAGAAATACACTTCTTATTCTTTTGTGAGACTCATAACCATATTGTCAGGCACAATATACCAAGTCCACATTATCATCAGCCCAGGGCTCTGAGAAGACTTAGGAAAATGTAAGATCTCTTACAAATAAGAAAATATTAAGGCTTCATCTGTAGGGAGAGAATGACTCTCCTTGTTCAGAAAAGAAAAAAAACAAACAGGTCAACGACTTTGAAGTCATTTTCAGCATTAGCCAGAAGATAACATGCTTAGCAAGGATATGGTTTTTTCCACATTTAGAATGAAGCGGGCTACATCCTATGAAAATCTAACTTTTTCCTCCCAACAACATTGCCTTACTATTACCTACAAGATAGGATTGTTCTGTGTCTCTTTCTTTTTTCTGTATTAACTGGTTATTTCCTGCTGCAACGGCAGTGCATTTTTAAACACAGACTTGCAGCTCTAAATTCAGGTGGAGCCTCTGAGCAGGCAAAGCACATGGTAAGTTGATGTTAAATTTAACATTTCAGGCCTTAGGCATTTTCCTCCATTGTTCTCAAAATTACACAACATGTTTGGCCAAAATTCACCTCTACAATAGTGGTGTGCCATTGTTCTCAGTACTCTACAAAATTAATTCCAGGGGGTCAGGTTTTGCATCAGCTCAGAAGCTACAAAGGGGATGACATTTCCATTTAGATATTCAGTTCCCACTTAGGTGCTTCCATAACTACAGCTCACATCAGTGAGGAGCAGCTTGTGTTGTAAGTACACAATCCTTTCCCAAACGTAGAAAGTTGTGATAATTTGATCCTTCTTAGATGGCTGAGGTATTATGAATGTAGGAGCCTTCAGGTGTCTCACAGGGTAGGTAGGCTCTTCATTCCTCTATGTCAGCTGCTGCTCAGTGTAGGCAGTGAAGAGCCAAAAGATTTTTAAAGGAATATAAAAATGTGAGTACAAGTTTCCACTTCTTATCCTCTTCTGCTTGCAGATGATAAAATGATTTTCAGCTAGTTTGTGGGGGTTTTTTTTGTTGTTTTTTTTTTGTTGTTTTTTGGGTTTTTTTTTGTGTTTAGCTTAGGTACAGGGTAGATGAAGGACATCATGTGACTATCTTCAGATAACTTTTCTTCTGCATTTTTAACTACATACTATTCAAAACTAGTAATAAGTAGCAAACATGATTTTTCTTTATAATTAATATCTGGCATATTTGACTTTGACTTTAACCTTTAAAGTTAAATAAATAATAACCAGTGGAAGAAGCAGTTTAAAAATTAATTTTGTTAATGTGCAAAAAATTCTCGTTTTTTGAAAGTTAATCATTTTCCTTAGAACATGCAGTTTTAATAGTGTAACCCATCCCAGATGGTGAAGCTGAAGGGAATTTAATCTCTAGAAATGTACCTTACTATCAATGACTAGAACAGTGAAGGAAGCAGAAAAACTACAACCTCATGATGTGCTGTGCTGTGCTGTGCTGTACTGTGCTGTGCTCCCCTCCCCTCTCCTTTGCTACTTTCCACTTCCTCAAACAAACAAAGCATTTTGTTGGCAATTGTGTATGCATCAATCAGATTTCACCTGTTGGCATCTGAGCAGGCAACCACCTTTTAACTCCGGCTGCACTGCATCTCATTGTGATCTGTCTTTCAAGATATTCAGCCAGAAACACCTGGTCCTTCCAGAAAACGATGTTTCAAGGTCTTGAGAATCCATTTCAGAGTAATAGAATATAGTGAATTAGTAAAAAAAAAAGTTGCAAAAAACCCAAGAATCAGCATAGTAAAAGGAAAAAGAAAAAATAAATAATATGCATATTTAAACATTAAAACCACTTTGTAGAAAAAAACAGCATTATATTCTGAAAAGTAGTAGAAATATATCAATGGATTTATCTTTCTGCATTCAGTTTACTGGAAGCAGTTCAGAGATAGAAAAGCCACACCAAAACTAACTAATTGGATGAAGTGTTTAAATGCTTAGAACAATTAATCCTTTGATTTTGGTTTGTTCAAAACTCAGAGTGTGATAGCATTATTTTTTGTATTTCTTTTTATAAAAAATTGTATCCCAAACTGTTAAAAACTTAAGCAATACAGTGCAATTTCAGAATTTTTTTGGGGGGGAGGGGGTGTGTGTTTTGAACACTTGCTTGTTTCATGGAAGAAAACCTGTTCTTTATATAAGAGCTCCCAGCAGAGACTGCATCTAAAACACTTAACATTCCAAAGTATAATAACACATATAAACTCTGATGGGTGAGGCTTTCTGGGTGAGGCTTAACTAGCTATACAAGATCTAGGATTAATCACAATAAAAAGTTCTTGAAATTGTCATGGAGTGTTTAAAGACCTTCCCAAAGAACTTACCACATACTGTTCCCCAAGGATACACAGCAGATAGTTAAAATATGAAGAAACACAATGTTCATTGAAGAGAAAGACTGATGCAGAAATTATTTCTGATTCCCTTAACACCTCATCTATAGATTAGAAATCTCTGTACTTCCAGTCTAATCAGGAAACAATCACATAGAATGATTCACTCACTACTGAATTTAGTTTCAGGCTACATTTAGCAGAACTGTGATTTTCAGAGGATCTATGGGGTTGTTTGTTTCACTTGGTTAGGTTTTGTTGTTGTCGGTTGTTCTGTTTTGGTTTTTAAAGATGGTTCCTTTATCCAAACAAGGAAAGCCTAGAATGTCAGCAATGCTGCCAAAATATGTGGTCATGTCTAACAGTAAGAAGTGCAGCAGTTCAAGGCAGTTCCATGATTCTCTCCTCTACCATATCTCCATCACCATTTAGGGAAAAGCAGTGACAAAAGCACACAAAACTTATAGCTCTCTTGACTTGTGAATGCAGTCTGTGATGTTAGAGAGCAGATAAACCGCAGCTGGCGGGCAGAATTCAGCAGGTCTCGGAGTTACTCTCTAGTATTCTTTTACATAGGGCAAGGTAGATCCATCCTGGGAAAAATTCTGCAACATCTCAGGGAAGGAAGCCTCTCCCATACCTGCTTAAAATCTGTTATCTTTTAGAGTGAAACTTGCTCTTCACCCTGAATCTGTCATCCTTAGTCACCTCTCAAGTGCTGGAGGAAGAGACAGGTGGTAGCAAAACTCTGTCACCTCCTTCGTCTTCCACAAGTCTTTTCAAGAAATTTAATCATGCAGAGAAGGGGATGGGCCATCAGCATTTGAATATGCAATATAAGGAGCAGCGGAAACAGAGATTCATCTTCTTGCTCACCTGTAAATGACAATTTGTGATGCAGACTTCAGTATTTCACCACAATGCATTTATTCTCTACTGAAAGATGGAGGGGCAATTCTTTGTTGATACAGGAGTTGTCAGGCAGTTATGCATTCCAGCCCCACAAGCCATTTCCAGTTGCAGTAGAATAGCACTTTCTGACATGGCTGACATTTTGGGGATTTTTCCCCCTGGCATTAGGATGCCATATTATCACAGAACCAAGGCTTTTTTTTTTTTTTTGGTACATTTGTGTACTTACAGCATACCTGAAAAACTCCTTCCTGAGGTCTGGTATTTATTCCAAAACAAATAATGGCAATTTCTGCATTCTGTCATAGTGTTTTAGCAATACAGCTTTTGGAGTTTATTAAAGAGAACTGCATACAGCTCTAGGGCCCTCAGTGTAGGAGGTACATGGACCCACTATAGTGAGTCCAGAGGAGGCCACAAGGATGATCGGGGGGCTGGAGCACCTCTCCTGTGAAGACAGGCTGAAAGTGCTGGGGTTGTTCAGTCTGCAGAAGAGAAGGCTCCACGGAGACCTTATAGCAGCCTTCCTGTACCTAAAGGGGGGCTGGAGAGGGATTTTTGACAGAGGCATGTGGTGATAGGACAAGGGATAATAGTAGGTTTATGTTATATATTAGGAAGAAACTCTTTACTGTGAGGACGGTGAGGCACTGGAACAGGCTGCCTAGAGAAGCTGTGGATACCTCATCCCTGGAAGTGTTCAAGGCCAGGTTGAACAGAGATTTGAGCAACCTGATCTAGAGTAAAATCCAGACTTTAATGACATACAATCTAACCGATAGATTTATAATAATATGCAGTGAAAGTGCATGAATTAAACATCCAAACCCTTTGAATTTCAAAGACTCGATAAATAAAGAAAATACTCCATAAGAAACTTCATACAATTGTTTAACTAGCACTGTTCATATACTGGTAAATTACCATCTGATTATCTTTCCAAAGCACTATGTAACTGTAATTTTAGTACAGTGTCAATTCTTTTACTTGAATCCAAACCTAAGCCCTACCTCCTGCACCACTTCATAGACTTAACTCTCCACACCAAAAATATTCCTGAGCTAATGTCAGTCAGTGCTTTGTACAAGGCACCAAAATTGCCATAATCAATAACTTGACTGGACAACACTGTCACTGATTCTGTGAAGAATGAGCTCTGAACCAGGCATCTGGTCAAAAGTTTAGCCACAAAGCAAGTCTACCTCCCTTTCTACTGACTAATACTCATCTATCTTATGGTTTGTTACATGAATAAGTAATTGAAGTGTGAAGTATTTAAAACAACACAGTTTAAAAATTCTCCTTCCTTTTCTTTTAGGACAACCATTTCTTTTCAGTTGCATTCTTCTTCCAAAGGTTCCTTCCACTTAGGAAGAGCCAGCAAACAGCCAGATAGCAGTTGAACATACTGTTGCTGCTGTTACACCAGCTTCTGTACAACACTAACATAACTGGGGAGAGAAAAGCCAGCAACTGGTAGAACGTAATAGAAATGTGTTTCAAATGGAAAACAAATAAGGAAAATGACAAATGTTAACAGGTTAATGCAATGGTCCTTGAAGCCTATTGATAATAGGCTTGTAATGGTAATTTCTACATAATTTCTGTGGATCTGGTGCAGTCTTCTGAATGATCATTTCTGAAGTCAAAAGTTCAGTCCTACTGGTGGAGAAGTAATTGAAGCCTGACAAAAAAAGCCAGCAATACCTTCTTATCTGAGACGTAAAAAGTTGTGCCCAAATGTGAAGAGTCCCAGATTGTGCTAATTTTTTTGTGTATATCCATGTAAATCTCTTCTCTCATTTCGTTCCATTTTACCACAGAATACAACTCATTATAAACTCAAGACAACATTTTTATTTAAAGACAGTCGTTTAATTTGTTGATACTCAGGGAACATATCTATAGCTCCATATCACTACAAATTTTCCTTTTCACCTTCTGTTACAAAATTTTCAAAGCAGAAGTCTTCTGGGATAAAAAAATGCACATTTTGAAATTTCAAAGATGAACATGTTACAGCCACAAGATATCACTGAGGCAAAAAGATGATTAGGAGGCAAGGTGAGCAGGACATTGCACTACCACTCATGGCCGCAGTCTGTCCAAGACTGACAGACAGACCGTCAGCCAAGCAGGCTACTGAGTTCATCTAGTACAGCAGCTCTTGCATAAACAGTTCAAAACAAGGTGCAGGAACGATGAGCCTTTCCTACGTTCCCATTGATTTGTCCTGCAGGAGCGCTGGGGATTATCTCTAGCCCTGGAGAAAGCGTATAGTGGACGACACTTCCTCCTCCTCCTCTGTAACAGGAGTCCTGTTAGGCAGGATAAGATCTCATGGTATGAAGGAAGGTGAGAATTCACCTTCCAGTCCAACTCACATGTTTTCTGAAATAAAGTAGAACATACCCATCCACAGGTGCTAAACAGTTGGCACTGATTTCAGCTCTCTTCAGTCTGCTCCATAACTCAGCAGGGGCTCCTCAAGGGATCCATAGCTGCTCTCCAGGCTGCAGAGCCTGCTGCTTTCATGAGCTCTATAGAACTAGACTGCTAGCTGCATGCCTAAGGGCTTCACAAGCCTTTTTACCTTCTTGACCAGCGATGAGACATGCAGGGAAGATGTTTCTAGAACAAATGTTCCTTTTAAGGCTTATATTTTACAAACTATACTCTGCCCTAACAAACATTTCTAGGCATTTCACACTATCGTGACTTTTGTCTTTTGTCTCAGAATTTCTCAAGGTATTTTGATGTTATACAAATAGAGACATAAACAGTTATTCAAAAATTGCTCTGCAGGTGATTTTTGTTCATCTGTGTGTAACCAAAAGGAGAGGAAAAGAGAAAGGCAGAACATGAGAAATACACACTCCACCTTTTTGACTACTACATATTATCAAATTATTTTTTTAAGAAACACAGAGCTATTAGTAGTCAAATCTCACTACAAATGTATTATCTTCTGTTAAAGTGTAACAAAATTTTGCATATTTTGATAAAATCCTTTAAGCTTTGTGTGCCCACTGCATCCAAAATATACAAGAAGTTAAACATTTGTAGGAAAAGGAAAAGGAAAAGGAAAAGGAAAAGGAAAAGGAAAAGGAAAAGGAAAAGGAAAAGGAAAAGGAAAAGGAAAAGGAAAAGGAAAGGAAAGGAAAGAACCTCCAGTGTTTATGGTAAATATATCCTAGTTACCTTGGTGCAAATCACAGCTGACTACGGACTAAAATCATGTTTCCAATAACTCCCAGATTTTAGTGATTTACATTCAGTTTTAGTGGACCCCGACTTAGGTGCTATCGTCTGCTGTATTCTATATCAAAATATAAACCCAAATCACAGAGTTGGGGAGCTTTGGATCTGCATTTTTCAGATTCTATCAATTTTCCCACTTTTACGTAAAAAATGAGAGGACGAATAACTACCTATAAAAGCCTACACGCATCACTGAGAAGATTGTTGCCAGTTTTCAGAGCTCTATTTTGAGTCCTTTTGGGCATAATAGGATTCACACTAAAAAAGCTGTCTCTACCACTGCTTAAGAGTCACAGCAAAAATGCCAAGGAACAATCACACTGAGGAGCAGTAGTGTATTCCTCTCTCATTCCCTTCCACGCCGAGATGAAAATATACTGTGGGACAGCATGGAACCACCTATTCTTGATTTGCAGTTTGTGGTAGGGTGCATTCCACAAACATCTCAACACCATTTAAAAAGCCGTTTGCAAGTGCATAGGTCTAATTTGTGCCAACTACTTTGCCTACTGAAGAAAAGT
Source organism: Cnemophilus loriae (assembly GCA_013397755.1). NCBI lineage: Eukaryota > Metazoa > Chordata > Aves > Passeriformes > Corvidae > Cnemophilus > Cnemophilus loriae. Next base: position 106,252 of record VZTF01008041.1, on the reverse strand, counting down.
ATGAAAAAACACTGTGAGGAACAACACTGTAAATAGCAGTCAAATGAAAAAATGTTCTCACTTTCACTGAACTAAATGATCAAAGATCTGGCACTGCACAGAATCAAATTCTAAAATTGGAAATCCCTGATTTTGTTATACAAAATTTTTATTTATTGATCTGTATGTATGTTTTGAATACTGTTTTATAGAAGAATTAAAACTATCTTAAAGCCTGTTGAAAATTTCAAGTAACAAAAAAGGAAAATTATTATATTTCTAAGAAGTCTAATAATTTCAATACCTCATCTTCCTTTGAGATATCTGCACAGCTATCTGCTCCTTTTTCATGCCTGTCTGGAGAACAGAAGGACAGATGGCACTGCAAATGGTATCGGTTTCTTCAAGGAGATTTTTAATTAGTTCTGCACTAGAAACTAGAGAAGAGTCATCATCCTTGCATTTTATATGACATTCACTCTTTTAGGTAATAACAGAAAGCTATTATATACTATAATGTGGATTCCTATATAAGAGGTTTTTGTTGGTTTTGTTTTGGTTTAGTATTATAGCAGTGAACTATTTCCTAATTTGAACTGCATGGATACCGCCAGCATTCAGTTTTACAGAAGGAACACCTTCACATAAGAAATAACCACATTTATAAATTACCTCTTTTGCCTTTAGAAACAATTCATGGGCTTCCAGAATGCCCACATCAGTCTTCCTTTGTGAAGCAAGAGTAAACATGAAGCTTATATAGAGAAAATAGGAACTACCTTTTTAAAGAAGTAAATAAAAGTCCCACTTTCAATAACTCTGTACAAAGAGACCCCTACACACACCCCAGTTCAAGGTCTTGGATCTCAAGAGATGTTATATATTAAATTTAAGGCATTTGAGGCAGTAAACGGGTAAGTCAGTGAATGTTTTGATCTATTTTGCTTTCCTCTGTGCTTAGTGATGTGACGTCCAACCTACAAGGCTGCCATCTAACTGCTGCTACCTAACAAGAACAGCATCAATGAAAGTTGCATTTGGAAAGCGAACTCTTTCTAAAGACGGACTTGGCCAGCACTTTGCAGTTTTCTGATCACAGATATGCATATAGGAAACTGCAACTGCATGTACAAAGACATATCTACATAGATAGATAAAAAGTGTGGACTATTTATTGACATATGCAAAGGATCTGTAAAAGTTACCCTGTAAAATTCTGTGTGTTAGCACAACATCCAAAACTTTGCATGTGAATACATTAGTAGGTAATGAAACAGGACACCAAACCTTATTTGCAAAATCTGTTAGCTTTGCAAATTAAAACTGTTTCATAGAGAATTTACCCCAGAGCATTTACATTTATTCACAAAAGCTAGCATATGCTTAAAACAAGTGTTTCACACTTTACTACAATGGAAATATCACTCATTTTAAGTGAATTCCCACACTTTAAATGAGGAGATAAGAGCAGGGGCTGCTTGGAGGGTTAATATAAATAGATAAGGAGTCTTTGTGACTCTACTTGTTTGTGCAGCATTCCACATTTTCCTAAGATAGGTTACGAATATTGCAAAAGGTGCATAACTTCTTCCTGAACAAATCCCTTCAGGCTAAATCAAAATTAGTATTTAGACTGATTGAATCAAGAAAGACATGTTTAATTATATTGCCAAGCAATATTAACTTCAAAATACACAAAAGGCCTACAGATCATCAGTCTAAATAAAAACAATTTGAAAACCTCAGTGGTGTTGAGTTTCTTGGGGGCTTAATCAATTTTGGCTAATGAATTTGACAGAATTCATATTTTTGTATGTAAGGGAACAAATAGCATTTTACAAGTTTGAGCTGCATTGGGTACTACATATTCACCTATATTCATTTGGAATTCCCAGGAATCCGAGTTTCTTACAGAAAGATTTTTTCCAGTAAAAAATTGGAAGAAAGGGGAAAAATGCAGTCAATCCAGTTTATACCTGTTTTCCAGATACCACTCAAACGAAACCCACAAGATTTCACAGCAACAGTCAGTTTTAGTCAATTTTCATTCAAAGCTAAGCTTGTGGGAGAAGGAAAAAGACAAGATATAACACATATATAGAGATACAGACTTATAATAGCTAATTTTATTTTTTTTTTGGTCATTTACTGTTCAACTAATATATAGAAATACTTCACCACTTAATACCAGGAAGCTAAACTGTTCTGACATACTACTCTGACTTCAGACTCTACTTCTGGAACATCAGAAGACCATGTCTGAATCTTTCCAGTATGGAATACATTAACAATTCACAATAGGTCTTTTTAAAGACATTAGGGGATAATTTTAAAAGAATAGTGTCCAATATAACAAAAATATGTTTAATATGAACCATTTTTCTTTGTTAGTCTTAGAAGAGATTAAGCAGTTGCGGTGTGCTGTTGCAGGGATGCTGGTGCATGTAGATCAGATTTGGTTCAAGAACTCTGTGGTTGCAGGCCCAAGCAAGTCAGTTCTAATTAATTTTTAAAAATCACTTTTAAACCACTTTGTAAGTATATTTCAGCCAGGATGTACAACTTCCAAAGTATAAGTATGTTTTCTTACATCGGTAATTCTTCTATAATGAGTAGTCAAGTGGGACTGGAGCTACCTTCATCTAAGGCATACCTAAGACTTCAGCACATTTGTGCAATACATAACGCAAAAACCCAATCCAAATGAAGACCTGTGACACATAATTAACATCCAGATATTAATTATGTCTCCCCCTTATCATGTCGCTGGTAGCAAGCAATCCACAGAGGTCAGAATGAAGAATTAGTTTAATTGTCTAAATAGGTGATTGTCTGCTGCATTCCTGCTAAAGGCTGCCACGTGTTACGGGCAAGCTTGCAGACATTTTATGAGCTCTAACAAGAAAGATGTTCTTGTTATAAGGGAATCTGTGTGGGATTTTCTGTTATATATAGGGGATTTATCTCATATTCCATGAGATTATAAATTCACATAAACTACACTGCGATTGAAGAAAAGCAGATTTTGTTGTTTGCTTTTTCTAACAAACAGTGAACATTTTCATGTCTAGCTTTGAGGCCAGAGAATGTACCTTTTTTTGGGCAGTAAGTGACATTTTCTTACTGGCTTTAAAAGGACTCACTTTGAAGAGATTTGTGTATATATATATATATATACATCATTATAGAGTTTCCTATGAGAACTTTTGAATAACCAGCTCTCTTTTCTATATTTTAAAGGGTACTGAGTAGTAGTACCCTTTCCCTGCAGTCTATTTTATGAACAAGTGTCACATTATAGATAAAAATTTCAGGCAAAATTGGAGTAGCACAAAGGCTCTGATTGTACTGAAAATATTCTTACTCATTCCAACTACTTTTTTCAAGGCTAAATAGGTTTTCAATTTTGATGGGATGAAAACTACAGCAAAACCAGAACAAACCACTTAGTTTGTATATAATAGTTACAACAAAAGGGACATAGGTGACGAGTCATCCTGTTCATGGCTCAGATGTGCTTGTGGTGAACTCTTCAGTACTATTTTTTGTGTTGTAGCTGTTGTAGGATGAAGCAAGGTCTAAAGTCCTTCAAATTACAAGAAAAAACAACTCATGAAACAGACTCCTACCTTTTCTTGATCACAAAACCTTCATATTTTGATATAGCAACCACAATAATCATATTTATTGGATGCAATGAGGAGTGGCTTGCTTGCAAGTTAAATTTAATTTAACTGGGAGGGACGAGGAAGCTGCTAAACTATAAGTAGCCAAGACCTTCATAGATATTGATAATTTGGGATATCATAATACTTCTTTGATATAAAAGTTGTGATGTCAGTCAGGGTAAGAAGTCTTCCCAGGTATTCAACATCATATTTAATCTTAAATTGTGTGTTGTATAAGATCTGTCAAATTAACGTTAATCAGATAGTTGCCCAGTATATGCATTTTTATATGTAGTTGCCTTAATACCCATTATGTATTAATTCTCTTTGGCCAGATGTTGTTTGGGGTTCTGCCTAGTGATTGAAGAGTACTTGTCGTGGGTTGACAGGTTTCTAGGTGAATTTCACCCTGCCAGGTCCTTTGGACGTGGCAGGGTGTCGTGGGCCGATGACATTTAAGGTACGCCCTCTGCGAGATACAGTATTTAAGGAGCTGGACACTTGGAACTTCCTCTTTGGCTTCCGGCATTCCAACAGGTAACAGGGGATGGAGAGGGGGTTTTTTGCCAGCCTAAGCCTCATGGCCGGCCTGGCTGGCCCTCTCCCTTCTCCTCCGGTTCCCCGAGGGCCGGGCCTGGCCCCCTTTTACCATCCACTGGGCTGGGTCAGGCCCCCACCTCTGGCCACGTCCAGCAGCCCACCTCGCTTGGCCTGGCCGAGTGGGGGAGGCCCCCCCGGTTTGCTGCTACTCCTAAGATTCTGATGCAGCCAGCACAGCGTGCGGAGAATGGTCTTCTCCCTCACCCTCCTCCTCCTCCTTCCCCTCCTCCGGCTCCGGCCGCTGCCCGGGCCGAGA
>VZTF01008041.1:80567-101682 GCA_013397755.1 Cnemophilus loriae | reverse complement strand
CCCCGGGGGTGGATAGAGAAGATAACCTTTGCTTTCAGAGATGAAGATGAAGATGACTTTGGAGAGATGAGAGAACTGTTCTTTTATATTAGAACAGCTCATCCTTAAAACTATACCCCATAAACTGGCATGGCCCACGAAAGCAGCTGTGGGAAGGCTGCAAGGTGTGGGAAGGACTTTCACAGGGGTCAGATGCTGTAACCCGGGCGGCTGACTTACTGTGATGCTGAAGCCACGAGAGAACTGTTTTGTTGTGGAGAATCTCCATAGTATGGCTAAGAGAAACTCCGCTCTCTAAGTGAAATGAGGAAAGGTTATTCTAGAGGTGGTAAACTGACTGAGAAACATCAGATGTTGTGTCTTTGCATTGGCAGTGGGGAAATATCTGAAAGAGAAGTTTGTGGGGGAGGAGAGGTTTTCTGAAGGTTTAATCTAATTCTTATTAATTGGGTTTTTTTCTCTTTTTTCTTTTAGTTCTGGTAATAAAACTTTCTTTATATTCTTTAAAGCTTGAGCCTGCTTTGCTTCTCCTAATCCTTATCTCACAGAGGAAAATGTCCTAAATAATAGACCCAAATTTAAATTATTGCACTTGAATTGGCTAACTCCAAAGCACTACACTCTAATTGGCTTTTCTGCCCGGTTGTATCAAACCTCTACAGCACTCAATAAATGCATCTAAACCATGAATAAGATTTCTAGATCCCCATAAATACTGTGGTCTCTTTCCAACTGCGGCCAAGAGCAGCTTGTGTATCATCCCCCTGCTTGCCCTCCTTTCTCTTACCAAGAAGCCTGCACGAGCAGGCAGAGATGGGCTGTTTTGTGCTTCCAGAGACTCAGGGGAACACAGTTGTGAAGTACATCACCCATGAAGGAATAGGAATAGGAACAGGAACAGGAATAGGAATAGGAACAGGAACAGGAATAGGAATAGGAATAGGAATAGGAATAGGAATTGACATTCCTCTATATGAAAACAATACACATGAACAGTGAAACTGAAGAAACATAACTGTATAAAAAGCCCTTCCTTTTTAGTCAGGCTTTAATTTTGTTCCGCTTTTTTTGTTCTTTTGATTTGCCTTTTTTTCCTTGTTTTTACAATCCATCAAAACTGAGGTGATACTATACAATGTTTGGAGAAAAAAACCAAATAAACTTGCTTCAGTTTAAAGTGTAAATTCTAAACTTCTAGAATTTTGGATCCAGGCCTACTAGTTTCAGGACTAGACACAAGTGCACCGAAAGAAGACACTCCTGGATCAAGGTCCCAATGCTTTTAGTTTTCTGTTGTACTGTCCCTTCACACAGAGATTTTCTGAACAACTCTGAATTACTTTCTGTATCAGAGGCTCCAAAGAGGAGATGTAGGCACAAACCTGCCTTCATGGAGGGATCCTGTAGGAGATATGCTGATTTTTTACATAAAAAACAAGAGGCAGAGGGAAGGAGGGAAGGAAGGAGGGAAGGAAGGAGGGAGGGAAGGAGGGAAGGAAGGAGGGAAGGAAGGAAGGAGGGAAGGAAGGAGGGAAGGAAGGAGGGAAGGAAGGNAGGAAGGAGGGAGGGAGGGAGGGAAGGAAATCTCCTGCTTTGTTTTCAATGGTTTAGAAATCAGTTTTACAAGCAGCAAAATAGAGGGAACAGAAGTGCCTTCCAGGGTTGTCATGGCTGGTGCTGCAGGCTGTTTTAAAAGCATGTTCAGTATCGTAAAGAGCATCCATACCCTATTAGTGAAAAGAAAAACCCACCATGTTTACACATTACAAGTGTGTGTGGAGTATTTAGGAGCCTCACAGAGGAGACAAGGAATAACAAAGCCAAGCTTTTAAATGGAAAGAAAATTGCTTTAAGAGAGTATTCTGAGCACTGGCTGCAGAACTGCCCGCACACCTTGCTTCTGTATGCAATTTCAGAGAAATGTTGACAGTGAAATGTGACCATCTGCCAGACTGTGAAGTAGTTGACAACCTCAGCTGTAGCCATTTCCCATTTACTTAGTATTATAAACATATCAAAAGATTTCAACTATTTCCTGTACTTCATGGTATGGCCTCCCACACCCGAACTACTTTACATCATCTTCCTAGAATGTCCTATGGGGAATATTCACTACTCAATGAGGAACAGTTTTATTTAAGCACAACTGCATGGGGCTTTTTAGGAAGTGTCTCCCTGCTTTCATTTTGCTTTCAGATGTTCTTTAAAGTGCTGTGTTTTGTTTCTCACTCTTTTATAGTCTTATTTTCAAAAGTACAGAAACACCTGCTGCTCTTGTTTTAAGTAGCTTGGCTAGCCTAACATCTCTGATAATGGAGTAATTAGTTCATCACTGTTTCAATGCTGCTACTTTTAATAAAAAAGCAAAAAAAGTCAAAAAGTTGAAAAACCAGATAGTCATGTAAAATGGCTGCAGTATTTGGTAAAATAGATTCTCCATATGTTCAAAAGTAGTTTGGTGCCTTAATGTTCCAGAATCAGAAAACATGAGCAACACGTGCATTCAAAGTAAACAGTGCTGCAAGTGCTAAAACACAAATGCAGAAAGTAAAATCATCACATTTAAACACATTTTTTATTAAACTATGAGGTTAACAAAGGCAGCCATAAGAAATCTAGCAGGGTATATAAAACCTTAATAATGAGAAAAATCAGATTGACTATAACCAAAATGAAGCATCCACAGATCCAGAATTTCATTCATATATGCCTGGGTAGTGAAACAATAGTATAAGAAAAATCTGAAAGGAAATTCTGAAAGGTGGAGCTATAACGTTTTTACTGTTTGTGTTAACTCTAATATAATATGTGGGGGATTGTTAGCTTTTATTTTCTCACAGACTAATTCAGCAGGAGTATAATTTACACATCAATGTTCTGCCAATCTGTATTCCTGGTATGACCTCAAATGAAAAAAAGAAAAGGAAATTTATTTTTAAATATTTATTTAATACCATTGTTGAATGTACCAGTTTCCCTATTCCTCTTACAATAGCTATTTGGCACATTTTTAGAAAATATTGTACTCTAAAACTGTAACAATAGTTATAGTTTCCATTTTTTAAGAATTTCAGAAATTTATTCATCTTTTTTATCCCTGTGTTGCCCATATGCTGAAAACTACAGAAACCATTTCAAAACTAGCCCAAAGCTTAGAGAAAAGGTGGGTCAAATATACAGAGCCACTGTCAGCATATAACAGGTATTTTACCCCTCCTTTCCTATACCTGTTGTATCCTGGGATGTAAAGAAAAGAAAGATTTTCCATTTTCCTCTGAAGGCTTGAATCCTAATGCTGCATGGGGAGGGCAGAGTTACATTCGCCCCTGCTCACAGGAATGGAACAGCAGTATCCATGTTTTCCGTTGGAGGATGCAGTGCCCGGCAGGTGAGAAACCCACAATACCTAAGGGATTTGAGCTGTTGGTTCTGGAGCATTGCTAACCCACAGGGACTGTGGTTATTGCTGATCTGCAAAGTGGGCACGGGGCAATAACCTTGTGTGATCCCTCTCTGGCACAATTGTGTGGGTGGCGACCCAGCCCAAAGTGAATTTACTTCTTTCCATTTTCACATTCTTAACAGCACTATGCTATGAGAAATATTTTTTTTGTTAGACAGAATCCACCTCCACTGTGGTCACAATAACTTCATTTGTTGGTGGGAGGATGGGAGTGGGGAGGAACGGGTGAGAAATAGAGAGGAGACCTTCATGCTTGAAGTTGAAGAAAAGCCTGATTGTGCTCAATACATTGGAGAAATTGTTTGAGAACAGTTCACCCATGTGAAAAACACAACCCCTACATGGCTGCCAAATTCAGCAAGGCCCAGTATGATCAGTTATGTAAGTGCCAATCCTAAAACTTCAAACTGCCTGGAGACAGTTTCAACTTCTACACCCCATTTTTTTTCTGAGGCTGTAGAACATTTGAGAGAGATGTCGTTTGCTTGTTTGGGTCAAACCCTTCCATTCTTTTCTGCTTGTTCCCAACTTAAAAAAAAAGACAAATCAAAACAAACAGTGAGCATATAGAGATATATGTGTGTCTGGCACGTTCCACAAAGTCAACACCTAATTCAAGGAGCTGGGATGCAAACACCACATAGTGTAAAGGGACCTGACAGTACCAGAACAGTTACAGGAAAATCATGTGTTTTCATACATTTTATGGCACCTGTAGTTAAACATGGTGTGTTTAACATGTTCTCATACTGCATCAGGATTGGCTGATGACCATTTCGTGACGCTGTCAAACCCACATGTTCTCAGGCAACCCTGTGATTGCCTGCCTCTGTCCTTTGGGCCAGCAAGAGTTCAGATTAAAAAATACATTCATTTATATCCAGCATATATCTATATAGAAATACATATGTATTAATGAGCTAAGAGGCTTTTGTGCCCTCACTCAGTCCAGCAGGATGACCAAACAGGGCAACAGGGCAGACTGGGGCTTTGCTCAGTGCTACAAGACACAGGCAAGGCTGTTTGCAAAAGTGGAAAACCAGAGCAAAATGCCACCTTCAGAAGAAGATGCAGGAGTGGGCAATAAGGAAAAGATATAAAGTGATCCAAAAAAAAGACCAGGTGGACTGGAAAAAGTGAGCAGTAGGCCCATGAAACACAAACTGGATTTCAAGATCAGTGTCACGCAGAAAGGATAGTAGTAGTGGAAAGCTCTCTTTCCCTGTAGTTGTGATATGAATTCAGGTGGAGCTTGGTTCTTCATGTAAGAATATGTTTCTTCATATACTTACTTTGATGTTGCAAATAAGGTGGAGGGCTGAGCATGCTGACCAAAGACCCCAGCTTTGGACAGAGACTGCAGTTCCACACTCTCAGAGAACATCAGCGGGACGTTGCTGATAAAAGGGTAGCAGAGCCAGTTTTAGGGGGCTGCAGAAATAGACAGTAAGGAAGGGTTTGGCATGCACAAACCATGATTATTTATTGTGAAGGACAAAGCAGCAGCAAGAAGTTAGGTGGTGACAAAATGGAGCATGTTGTGCTGAGGCACTGGACAGTGCAGAACCTCAGAGCTGGACACAATGTAGAACAACACATGTTTGTTACTCTAGCTCCAAAATCTCTACTTGAAGCTTATGGAACATTTGTTCGTTGTTGAACCTGTTGGTTATTCTCAACTCCATCTTGAAGATGTCAGCACATGTGACTCTTTATATTCCCCCACTATTCATTTACACAATGAATGCAACAGAGCTTTTTAGATTGGGTGAGTACTCTCTTGCAAAATGTGCTTTGATCAAACTTTCTTTCTTGCTGTCATTGTTGTGGAAAACATATGGCAGGGTTTGCAGAATCCTGCAACCTATCCCCTAATCCAAAATTATGGACTAAAAAGCTGAAATATTTAATTGCTCTAAACAACAGTGACCATAATCTCTGTTTTGCTGCAAGTATTGCAGATAATTCATTCAGCTGTTTATGGACAGAAAATTTTAGGGCTACATTTTACTAGCACATAACGCCAAAGGCTGTGATGGCTACTTCATTGTTAGTCATCTTCTAAATGAAAAAATGCATGTGCAATTAATCACCCAAGGTGGTAAACTTGTACGTGCAAAAGTGCCCAGCATGAGTATATATTTCATATATTCTTTAAATTTTTTACCTGTGAAGCTAAGTAGCCTTCCCCAGGCTTTGAGGAAAACTATTATTTCCCCCATTTTTTCCCAGCACTGCTGAAAATCAAACTTATGTGGGCCCTATTCCACCACTGGATTATTATGGAGAGAACAGCATGATTTCTGAAGAAAAAAAACCCCAGGTGTTCTTGACGTAACACTATTCTAACCAATAGGGTTTTTGACTTCCAAAATGAGCAGTTACTATTGCAAACAAGGCACAAAAATGTTTAGGGATGTCTGTAGACCATGCAAGAATAAGAGCATAGTGATGACCCATCACAGATTCTGAGAAAAATGACAGTGAAAAGGCGAAAGTTTATTGCTGTACAGAACAGCAACATTACACTGACCTCTATTTGCAAGGCTATGTACCAGTTTATGTCCCTTAAACACAGCACAGTTACACTTCTCCCTCCAGATGACTATAATCAGAGGAAAAAAAGAGGCATTCAACCCTTTTCATCAATCACTTTTGTATGCAGCAAAAAAAATAGTAAAATCTATCATCTGTTACCATACAGTGAATGTAAGGCAGGATCCTTCTTTTTCAGATGTACTTTCAGTCCTACTGTGCCTACAAGTTTTTAATTTAATGGGTTTTTATCCGTGTTAGTATTGAATGCTACCATGAAAATAACTGGAATGCTGTGTCAGGAGCCAGCTTTGGATATATGTGTTATGCAGCATAACAAAAGATGGACTACCTGAAAACAGTATGTTTTAACATCAGATCCAAACCTGTTCATGAAAGGGTCACTCTGAAAAAAGTCAGACATGGAAAACTTTCAGACTAACTGTTCACACTGCTGGGCCCCAGAAAAGTGATTTTTGGTGGCAGGAAAAAATTCTGGTTTTATTACAAACCAAGCACTGACAGAAAAATGCATCAGTAAGATTTTGGTAGCTGCTACTCCTTCATCAACAAACGAAACATTATCCTCCAGAACACTCTGGAGCTATTTTTTGACACCCTGACAGCTTGCTTTCAGATGTTCAAAGTAAAGGTCTACCCACTTCATGGGCTCTTTCTCCCTGTGTTTCCCATTAAGGTAAAAGGCAAGTAACTGTTTCCCTTATGACAGGCTTCAGCAGAAAGCTGCCACGCCCTCTGCATCCACAGCAACGAAGGAGGAGCCCTTATGGGTACCTGGTATTCCTTGGAACTGAAGAAGTCTCTGGAGAACGGCTGTGAAATTTATGAGGTTTGACATTTTCAACAGTGGGCAGAAGTCTGTCCAGAGACTATTTAAAACTACACCTCCAACAGAAGTAGGAAGTTTCAGGCTACCCAGCCTGGTAAACAGATGATGACACAAAGGATAATATGTTGCAGATTAAAGGCAGAAAGAAGATGTCATTTTGTGTCCTGAACATATCAAGAAAAAGCCTACCAAATGCCAGATTTCAAAACAAATTTTAAATTCCCCACAGAAAAAAATGAGACAGAGAGCCTACCAAACCAACACTACCATTGTAAGAAAATCAGATGACTTGTAGGGTTATTTCCTCTCTGGCTTGACATGTGTCGTCGTGTGAATTGTATCAATAAGAACATGGACACTGCCAAAGGATATGTGACCCTGAAGTGCAGCACTAACATTTTCACAGTGTGCTCCATCATGGCAGACCCAGGCCTCCAACTTTACAATGCCTTACATGCCCTGCAATACTGCTGCATTTATCATGGCACAGATTCTGTGACATTTGAGAGTCAGCCGGGGCACTGGATGCGACTGCTCAGGGACTATTTATGTGTCTCCAGATGAAGATGTTAAGAAACTTGTGTCATCAGACTCCAAATCCAATGGCTACTTGCAGTCTGGAGACAAGTCTTCTTTAAAGGTTAATGATATCACTCTAACTGCAACAAACAAAGAAAATATAAATTTGGGGCACTGAGGGGGTCTCATGATGGACTGTATTATAAATCTGGTCAGTGATGACCTTAAGAAGAGTGTGACAGTGCAGTGCTGTATCATCAGAAATGAGGAGAAGTGAGCAATAGAAACCAGAACCCTTCAGAAGATGCAAAGGTAGTCTATGACGAAGAGTACTTACCAATATTTTAAAAGACTTCCCTTCAGTTTTTGACCACATACATGTGCTGGAAGAGCCCCTTTTCTGTTATCCTGGCATGGCCTAAAATCTCTGTGAAAACTTATTTTGAAAAAAGTCTTTTGGAGAGCACAAATCACTGCCTCTCTGTAACACCTGAGAATAATGTGTGGTCTGACTGTTGTTGGCCGGAACTACTCTGTAAATATGCTTTTATCAAATTTGTCCAGCTCTCATGTGAAAGTCTCAGGGACAACCATTTAATGAAATAATAATGTTTTGTTTGATGATGAACTCTGTTTGTGAGAGCAGAAACTGAGGAGGCTTTTACTAAGTATGGGCATCACAGGAATCTCAGTGTCCAGAAGGGTTTTTTTCGCCAGGGTTAAAAGTCACTCTGAACAAAATATATGGCGTTATTTGAGAATCCCAGAGACTATCTCCAGACTGCACCCTTAGGCAGATTTATCCTGCAAAGCCCTGTTCTTTTGAGAAGTGTTTGAGGAAGTTACACAGTTACCACATAAGTATCTGTTTGCCAAGTTAAATGCTTCTAGCCCAGAAGCTTTCAGACTAAGAAATAGTATTTTCCAGCCAGAGCAGCTAGCTCTTTACATATTGAAAATAAAATAAGCTTGGTGTTCAACAGTAAATAGAGAGAACCTGGACTGACATCTTGTGTTGCTATCAGTGCACGCTTAGAAACAGGATGTCACAGTGTCTGTCCCTCCTTGACCTGTGGATCAGTCCTTCCTCTGACGGTAGAAAGCAATATTCTACACTACTTCTGATGAGCTGATAGAGGCCATTTCTGAAATTGAACAGAATACGTTGAAGAGGAGGATTGCATTAACACCCTGAGAGATACACACACTGAAAAATGTTTGCAGATATGCTACAATCCTGAGCAGCAAAACTGTGCCCGTCAACTCCTGTTCACTGCAAATCTACTATAGGCAGTTGCCATCAAATCTGTCTGGAGGGCACTTCTGCCTATCACTGCTGATGTTGGTGGCAAGATTTCTCTTAATTTCTTAAAAGTAGTGATCTTGCCGAGTCTGAAGGGGAACAGAAGGAAGAGTCAAGCCCATTCTGATCCCAAATCTTGAGTTAAAAACATACAAACATGCTTGCAAAAATTGTGTGATTCCTCTGCCTGCATGATGCACTGAATCACACTTAGCTCTTTCACTTTGGGGTTTCAAGCAATGTTCTGATGGGGTCTACTCAACAAAATGCCAATGGTTGTTATGAATAAATGGGGAGGGATCACAGTCCAGCAGGTTCATGCCATCTTAATTTTTATTTCTGACTAAATCTGATCAGATTTTGTTTATCTGATAACAGCAACTGTCATTCTGCGCTGAAAAGTTCTCCGCTGGAATAGCTAGTAAGTCTTGATAATTCTCTCAGGCCTTGAAAAGCAGTTAGCAAGAAAAAATAAATTGTGAATTGCTGCTAGGCATGTGAAAGTTAGAGGTCTGAAAGTGAGAGGTTAGATGATCTCCCAGGATACATTTTAATACCACATTTGAGCCTGTTATTTGTTGGAATTAAGCTGGTGGAAGCAGAGGGAAGAAAGAGACAGGAAAGAGAGATTTAGATGTTTAAACTGAGTATAAGCTCTAAGAGATCAGGACCACAAAAATTAAAAAACAACAACAAAAAACCTCCACAAAAACCAAAACCCAAAGAAACCACAAAACAAAACAAAACAAAACAAAACAAAACAAAACAAAACAAAACAACAAAGGTTGTTTAGTAATATGCATGCAGTTAGAATGCTGGTTCTTTGGGTTGATGCCCTTATCTGCATCAAACATACTCATTAAAAATTTTAAGATTTAGTTCAATGCGATTATTTTTGCAGTACCTGATTTGGAAATGTCACACAGCTTTGTGAGACACAACTGTGACAAAGAGTTCTATAAGAGTCAACAAACACTACACACTGGGGGTTAAAGAAAGCATTCCACAGTTTGCTTTTTCTTATTCAGGCTTTCATTGTAGTGGGGGGAGGGCGGGGGGGAAACCCAAACAAAACCAAACCAAAAACCCAAAACTCTCCTGGAAAGCCAAGTACTCTAATAGGCTTCTTGCTTCATGGGAATTAATGATCCCCATTCAAAACTGTGCTACATTCAGAGTAGCAGGAAGATTATATCCTTTGTTGGCATGAAAGGGTGGGTCTCCTTTCACTTCAGCGGAGTTCGACTTATTTATGCAAGCAGAGAATTTGGCCCGAAATTATTAGTTGCATTATAAGTACCTTCCTCTGCCAGAGCAGGATTAGTCCCTCATTCAATGCATTTTGCAGTTTAACATTAAAAATGAAATGTTAAGCATTCCATATGACAGGGTTTTCCCTATGCCTCTTGGGATGCTAACTCATTAAGAACTTTTTCTGGTTGCTCAGCCTATGCTGATTTCTCCTTATTATCATTTGAGTCCAGTATTCACAGCTCTACTCCATGGTACCACCCAAAGCAATACTCCATCCTTTCTTTTGTGTAATTATCATGTGTTAGGAAAAAGAAGGATCCTTTCTTCATAACACTAACATGCGTATATGATTGTTCTGCAAAATATTCAACATCTATTATTACAAGAGTTAAAAGTTAATTTAAGAAATAAGGAAAATGTCACCTTTGATCTTGTTTATGTGCTAGAAGGAATACAAAAATTCTTATTGAGCAGATTGCCAGGAAAAAGTACATGAAGAAGTACAACATGCCTCTGTCTCTACATGTAGGTGAATGGAGATTGCCAGATACACTAGAAGCACTCTTTAAGGAGGAACCATAAAGAAAGCAAATGAGGAGCCTCCTACTTCTTCTCTGATGCTGGAAGTACACTCTGTACACTCCCTGACACTGTTGCTAAATGCCAGAGAGTGAGCCCTGCTTGCTGAGATGGATTAGATGAGCAGAGAACTAAAAAAAAGGTCAGCAATTCCTTGGCCCACTGTAAAACCACGTGCTTTAATTCCCTGTGATTGTAAAGGTAACTGTGCTTTATGATCTAATTTTGCTTTTCTTACATGTTTCAAACAGTAATTCACCATCCAAGAATTACCTCAGAGATCAATAAGGCTACTTATGAAATAAAACAGTATTGCCAGTAAAGATGGCACACGAAAGAGTCCCTGAGCCCTCCTTTTAAAATTCTTGCTATTAGACAGCTCAGTAGGAGTTTAGCCAGTATACATACTTTCAGACCTTCCCAAGCTGTAGAAGCTGGAAGTCCTGCTCAGCTCCCGATAAAATAATATTGTCATTCTTTTTCTATGAAAAATGCACATCTTATGCTATACTTGTAAGTAAATACTTACACCTTTTCAGGGTACTACAGGTAGTTCCTCCTAATATACCATGAAGCAAGTTAAACTGAGCAGATTGAAGCCTAATATAAAGGCATAAAGGTCTCTATAAACTGGGAAGTCAGAGCATTGTGATTTTGGCTGCAGAGCCTAACCGGACTTGAGAAGCTAAACTGCTGGAGCTCAAGTGTAATTCTGGTGCCAAACATTTGTCTGCACACTGTTCCTGTGCAGCTCAGCTTTGTCAACATCCCTGTGACTTAGAAGGCACTGCTCCTCCTTTCTTCACATATTGAAACTGTCCCCTGTTAATGAAGTCATACTGACTGAACATTGCACGCTCCAAGTGAGCACTGATCGTAGGGCACGGGAGACACGCGAAGAATGGCCCTGCCCTCCCCACCCCAGCACACACCATTTTGTAGCCTAGGGCATTTCAGCAGGGAGAACATGCAGAAGTGTCACATGTTCCAGCTCTCTGCTGAGAGGTACTCCCAGCCCTGCCTCCAGTTGTTCACCACCTGCAGTACAGTGTCACAGAATGGAAGTATGTTTATGGGGCACAGAATTAATTTTCTCTTTATGTCTAGATGTCACAGAGCAAATTATTTTTGCCTACAGTCTCTCCTAGAAAGATTTTTTTGCACATTGCTCAGCCTACAATACAGAGTCAGGAGAATAGTCACTATTTTTAGTGCAAGTTACTTACTGTCACAGGGTTCTTGTTTTCTAAATTAGATAAATTGACCTAGAAGTCCATCCTTGTTTTTGGCCTCTGGGCTTAATTTCATCAGAAAGAAGAACAAAGTCTCTTGGAGTGTGTTCTGATATGATTAAGGTACTTCAGTGATATCATTAGTTTAAATCACAAAGTATTACCCCTCCAGGTTCATTTCCATGAACAGTTCAGAGAAGGTACAATAATTCAAGAACAATGTCACTTTTCAACTCATTGGAATTTTTATCATATGTGAAGAGAGCAAAAAATCAGTAACAATGGGGGAGTTGAGTTGACATGTTGGAGTAAAGCAATGCCAAAAGGAGGAACAAAAATTTCATAATAATAAATGTAAATGTTTGTGTATTACAAACAGTGTGGTTTTCACCAGTTTACAGTCCTGGATTTGAAAACAGCTTGCCTTGGGTATTATAATCTAATTGACTTTATTAAATGAGTATGAACATGACACCATTGTGATAGTGAGATAAAACTTCTAAAATACTTTTACTCCATGGTTTTAAATTTACAGTGATTAGCATAGTTGGTCTTACAAGGCAGTAGCAAGGTCTTGAGGATTTCCAGACCCTGAAATGATACATTGGTTCACTTCAAAGCTGAATCCAAGACAGTGTTCAGTAGCAGAATCTCACAACAAATTTATGCAAGATAGTCACTCTACGGTATCATGCTTATTCACTGTTTCTATTACACAGGGAAAAAAGTGAACCAGGATTAAAGACATTTCAGTGTTTCAAACTCAGTATAAAGCTTACTGTCTCAACAGATATGTCAGATAAAAGATGAATATAAACATATAAGAATATACTAAAAAATAAAGACAAAGAACAAATGCTTGAATGACCCAAACAAGCAACACTCCCCACCAAACATCTGGACACTACAAACTCTGAGGAAGTTACTGCATCGCAATCCAGATTTTGCAGCTGTCTTTTAGTGAGCTGAACCAAAACTTTGGGTCTGATCATATCTGAGTTTTAAAGATGTTTGGATTTGGGCCTCAGTTTGTAGTTCTGGCTGAGTTACAATACATGCATGTTTCTGAGCAACTAAAATGATTGAGTTTTGTAAAAACCAAAACATTCTGAAATATGTGTTAAGAGGTGCTTTACCATATTAGGGAACTGGATCAACTAATTTTAAATCTTCTTATTTACAACTTATTTGCATATTCACTTAGGTAAAATTTTAACTGTGCACTCTCTACTAGTCACACAAAATGTACATACATTCTGTGTCTATAAGTTCCATCTTTTATATGACACATAACTACTGGACATTTAAAAGGCAACAAAATACCTTTTGTTTGCATGCAGTACTGTGTTGCTTGGTAAGCATGAAGTACCTTCTATTGGACTGCTCACTTCTTTATAGCATGGTTTCTCACATATCACTCAGAATTCTTAACATTTTTTAGGTCATTTGGAAATCTTCTGGTATTCATCAGAATATTTCCTCTTGAAAGATAAGTGGCTTTTTTTTTTGTTTGAATAGAAATCTGGGTAAGCAACATTTCCTTGTTTCCTTGTTTGACACACACACATCAATTCATTCTGTACCACAGAAAGATAAATTGTTGCCTTCAAATGCCACCACTTTTAAAGACATTTTAAGTATTCCATATATATAACGTGAGATGAAAATACTTAGACAAAAAGCACCTGACAGTGGTTTTTCAGAGAATAATTATTGCAGAACACATACATACAAAGTCTGAGCCCCACTGTAATAAATATTGTACCTGTAGGTGCACACAGTAAAGAGAGTTGACCTAAATAACTGGCCAAGAAAAGGACCGATAGAAAAAGTTAAGTTTTTGCCACAAATGAGAGGCTCAGCATCTGCTTATACTACTGTTTGCTGTTTCTCTTTTTTTGTCTGCCACTCCCAAAAATAACCTGCCCAACTTGGCCATTCCCTGTTTCCCTCTCTCTGTAAAGAAAAAGTAATCTGTCAAAATCCAGAGATCTGTTAAATCCTTCTCATATCTGGTATTCCCCAAGGCTGTATGGGCCCTGTCCTCTTTCCTTAGGTGCCACACACATTGTACATGTGCCTCACTTCATCCAGAATCTGTGTTTCAGAAGTAGCAGAAATAGAAGTGAAACTACACCTTTACCACTGTTCTACAGGGGGCTGAACTACACCTTCACTGAAGAGACACATTGCTAAGACTAGTCAGCTGCAGTTAAAAACCCAGAGTGCCTGTGTTTTTTAATAGAGAGCTTCACTCAGAAGGTTGTAAGGGCAGCATGGTAATAAAACCATCTTTGAAATACGAATTTTTTTCTCTCAGTGAACAATTCGGGGATGTAGAATTTCCGTTTCATACAGGATACTTTCTTGCCTTTCATGATTTTTCAGACGTATATCAGACTGCACTCCTAATACCATGAAGATTAGGCATAACTGCCATTCAAAAATAGAAGATTCTTAAAAATAATTAGATTTAAGTTATTGTTCGAATATATTGCTCTTTTTTNTTTTTTCTAATACTTTAAAAGCATTTGGAAATCTTCTAAGTATTTTAAGCTTCTATGAGGGCAAGAAACATACTTAAAAGATTTCTCAAATACTTAGTCGTATGCAAGAAGTAGAGCTTTTTAAATGAAACTGGAGATATTACAAGAAATTCTTAAAATGAACTTTGCCTTTTGACTGCACTGATCAAGAGAGCTGAAACAATGCCATATAAAAAGCCATGAACATAATTTAATTCTGGTTTCACTCCTCTGTGTCTACTATCAGTAATTACAGAAAGATCAAGTCTTGATCAGCAAAATGGGAAAAAATGGAAAATGGGATCCTAAACGCACTACTGCCTTCTTCATCTTTACACATCCTTCATCACCTATTTGTGAATTATATTTAAAACCAAGGCTAAGGAGTTCTATATGAACATAGACTTCTTATATAGACTGAAATTTTGATGTGAGCCAAGGTGAGTAAATGCAGTCGCAGTCCTGAGACAAGAAAGAACAGTGAACCAGCTATTTAGCTTCCAAAGATTTTCAGTCAGTCAGCTCAAGAGACTGGATGATACCCACACGGAAGTAGAAATGGGATATCACTTACACTTGCTTCACTGACGCTTTATGTAGATAAGTGAAATCCAGATTATCATTAATTATAATCAAAGTAAGAGAACAGACACCTACACTGGCAGAGATCTCCGCATATTGTCCCCCTGAAGGTGTTGGTAAAACAGATTGTTCCCTAGTAACTAGCCATTAAATTGCTCTACAGTTCTACCTAGCTTGCTTCATGGTAGACACAGAAAGGAGAAGGACTGTAAGAGAATAAATGTCTCTCATTTCTACAGCCACTTAATTTTGAAAAGGAATCAATTCTGGCAGAAAAGAATCACAGGAAACCTTTAAGCAAGCAGCAGGAATAAATTCTTCAATTCATGTCAAATAAAAAGCTCAAATCTCACAGGCCTGGTAATAAGATACATTGCTTTGTACAGCTAAGCAGAAGAGCTGTTCCAAAGCAATTATAACAATCAAAATTAATCAACAGTCTTACTGGAAATTTACGATTAGTAACTGAAGATTCAATGATACTCTTAGGTATAGTCCTACAGTCCATGGTTGCAGCAAGTCAGCAAGACAATAATAAGTCTGTTTTAGTCCAGTTGTTGAAATGAAAAAAAAAACCCTGTAAAAAAGGCTCAGCTATAATGTTTCTATTCTGTGTGTCACCACAGAACTCACAACACTTCTCAATAACCTACAGAAAAGTCAAAGCTAAATGAAGAAAATCCACGAATATGAAGAAACGTAGGTAGTGAGCAGAAAGGTCTCACAAATCCCCCAGCTTCCTAGCTGAACCCCCACTTTGGTGAATCTCCCAGATGATCCTCAGCAGGAAACTATGTTTTACATTACTGAGTAAAAAGAAAAAAATATTTTTTGTACCAATTTGATCTAAAGAAAAATAATTTCTTTATTCCAAACCCCATTGTTGGTTAAATCATGAGAGTATTAGTTGTCTCATCAGTCAGACACCAGATAAAAGTTATTGTCAGTAATCATATTTGGTCTATATATACTTTATTTTCAGTGCAGTGCTACACAGAAGTATGACAGTGCCCAACAGTCAATCTTATAAGTGTACACTGAGTGGGGCAAGGGAGGGAGGAAGTCAGAGAGTGAGGACAAGTGCTGTGTCGGCTGAACCAGGAGCTGTGGTGGCCGGGGGGCCAGAGAGCCCAGGTACAGAGGGGGCCCGCTGGTGGGCAGGCCCCAAAGTGCAAGACTCCCCTTTACCTCAGTGAGAAAGGCCTCTCCCATTGACCCTATGGAGATTCGGTCTGTCTGACTGGCCGACAGACAGACGCCCCTTGCATCCCTTAAGAGGATGTAATCCAGCCCCCACTCCGTGGCCTCCTTATCCCCATTGGTTGTTCTTGTATTACCTCACCTCCCTCCTGTATCCCTATATAAGGCTATCCCGAACGGAAGTGTGCCCCTTTTTGCNTTCCTTAGCTGAAGGTTCCCCTTGGGACAAGCGGCAGTTCCTCCACCAACACCCCACTGGACGATAGACAAGAAGTCTTCTTTCCTTGGCAAGGAAGTTACCCTCCATAGCAGCTAGCAGAAAACTCAAAGCGCATATTAGTAGACCAAAGCCAGACTGCAAACAATCAGTAATCCAGGCTCTTTTCAAGCTCTATCAGGTCAGAACAGAAACACAGGAAGTATTTTCCTCATTTATTTTGGCTGAAGCACGTAGCATTTTTCTCCACTTATTTGTTCTTGTGCCTAACCAGAAGATGAAATATAATAAGCAGATTAAAGAGGATTTTGTTTGGGAGATTATGGGAGATTATTTTACTGGTGTTTTTAAGTGTGTTTCAAGTACTTCACTGACAGAACTTAATTCTTCCTGTTAAAGCTGCTGGAGATAGAAGAGGTCATCATTTTGATCACTACAGGATTTCAGTTCTGATACAAAGCCTATTGAAACAACTGCAGCACTACATTAGGATTCAGTTTAGGTTATACCAGTATAAATATAGACATATTTGCCTTAAATAGTGCAAATGAATTGTGTATTATCCAAATTAATAAACTGGTGCATACTTTAACAAGTTCTGGTTTTTTACAGCCACCAAAATAATTTTATGTATCAGACTAGTACTCAGAGCAAGGTAAATAAATGCTGTGGTAACTATCCCATAAACTGCAGGTTTTTACCTGGTTGGGTAATATTAATGATATTTGATCAACAAGTGCTATTGAGGATTGCAAGAAGTACACATTTTGCACAGGTGCACAGGGCAAATCAAATCAAATTAGAGAGGAAGATAGGAATCCCTGTCAGGCAGTCTTCTCTTGGGTACCTCCTGGAGGAGATCAGCTCAGACGGGCAATAATCCTGCGGCCAAGGGAGAGCATGTAAGCTTGCAGGAGGGCCTCATTTCCCACAAGGACGATGAGGGAAGGCTTCTCCAAGAGCACAAGGGACTGCCTGGGCAGGGAGAGGAGCCAACACCAGCCTGGCAGGATCTCTGGAGTCGCAGGGCAGCAGCCAGCAAGGGCATGCATGCTGCAGTGCTGCAGAAAAGGAGAGCAAAGGCAGGCTGCTCTTCAGCTGCCTTGTTTGCACCAAGCCTGCCTGCCTGGCCAGGCCTGACAGCCCTGCAGAGCCAGCACCATCCTGCTGCGAGGGAGCTTGCTACCTTGTCCATGTCTTTGCTGGATACCACAGTACCTGTGGGGTACCCCAGGACTTACACCACCCTCCTTCCCCAGGCAATGCTGTCAGTGCCCTGCCTGTGAGGGGATCTGCTTGGCCCTCTTCCTCCCACTCCCAGCTGCCTCCCCTCTATGTCAGCCAAGGCATGGAAACATATGCTGCTTACTGCAGCAAGGAGGTGAAATGGTGAGATGTCAAACATGTCTAGAAACCAGGGCTGTACAGAGCCCCATGGCCCTTTGAGAAAGTCTCCGCTTGGATCTAAAACCTCTCTGTGCACACCTTCCCTATATTCTCAGTCAACCTCTTGCCATCTTGATGTGGGAGGAGACTGTGTAGAGCTCATTAGAAAGCCTGATTTTATTAGAGTTTATAACTCTGGCAGTGATGTTAATTACAGCTGGTACCCACTACAGCACCTCAATGCAGATATGGATATGGCAGATAAAGGATGTATCCCAAAGGTCAGTGACTGCTGTTGTGGGACAGGAAATTCCCACGAAGGATCACTGCTGGAGATGGGTGGGTAAATTGCCCTGTCCTTCCAGGCACAGGCACTGGCCAAAAGAAGCAGCCACAGCTGCCTTCCTAGAGTCACCAGTTCTGGAAAGCCCTGGCAGCTCTGGGGCTCAAGTAAAGAGTCTTTCCTTTTCAGATGCTGCTGGAGTAGCCTACAGTTGATCTGAGCTCTCCATGGTAAGAGCCTTTCTCCTCTCTCCTGACCTGCAGCACATATAGTATGGTAGCAACACATGAGACCATGCTATTTTCACTCACTTTCCTTGCCTAAATTCCTTGACGTAATCCTTTGACATGGGAGGTACTCCCTCCATCTCACCCCAGGAAAGAGTCGTCAGAGCCTGGCAGCATTTGACCGTCGTAATCCCCAAAGCACTGGCCCATTCCATTCAGATGGCACTTGAGTCTGGAGATAGGCATAACCCTCCACTTTCTGCCTTCTGCTTGTCTTGAAGGGGGCCGCCGTTCCTCCACCCTGAAATTCAAAACACAGTCAGCTTCCAGCTGAATGCTGCACACACAGAAACCTGTCTTTGTGACAGGGACACTTGCTTAGTTCTGCTCTATATCTTCAGCAGCAAATTCTCAAGGGAATGGACCTACAACCCTTCATCTCTGACTGATGTAAACTTCAAAGCCTAAAGCCAGAAGTTCCTCTGGGAACACTATACTCTCTTGAGTATAGGAGGCCTGAAAACCAGTATAATTTCTCGGTCCAGTGGGTGCAACTTGGTGGTAAAAGCTTGGGATCTTTCACTCACATTCCGTGTTTCTTTCCTCATTTGCCTTTGAATTTAATGTGGGAATAGGTACATTTGGGTGGCCAGTTACATTGTTGTCCAACTAATTCACAGGATAGGGGGGGAGAGGGGTTGGTGGGGTGCTGCCCAAGAGTTCCATTGCTTCTGCCCATTACTGGACTCTCTCCAGTACATCCATGTCTCTCTTATACTGAGGATCCCAGAATCAGACCCAGGACTTCAGATGTGGCCTCACTAGTGCTGAGTAGAGAAGAAGGATTGCCTCCTTCTACCTGCTTAACGCAGCCCAGGATCCCATTTATTGTCTCTACTGCAACGACACACTGCTGGACTGCTCCTGCCCAGGTGTAGGACTGTGTGCTTCGCACTGTTGAAATTTATGAAGTTCCTGTCAGCCCGTTTCTCCAGGTAGACAAAATCCATCTGGATGGCAACATGACCCTCTGGTGCATCTGCCACTCTTCCCAGCTTTGTGTACCTTTGCAGAGGGCACATTCTGTCCCGTGATCCAGCTTATTTATAAAGGTGTTAAACAGGACTGGACCAAGTATTGACCCCTTAGGTACTCTGCTAGCTACTGGCCTCCAAATACGATTTATACATGGAGGACATTAACGATGAGGTAAACAAAAATCCATTAAAAGGTGCTTTCTGAGAACAAGGGGAAAAATGAAGCAATACATTGAACACTTCCAAATGCAAACAGCATTTGCCTCTTCATCACCAGGATTCCTCTCAGTTTGCCTGAATGCTATGCAACCCTTTCTCAGTGCATTAAATATACTTGCAGGTATCTATCTTGGCCTGGTGCCAATTGCTCAAAGTTGTTGAAGAGCTGAAAGCAAGACAAAGCCTTCCTAACTGTGCATGAAAGAGAAACCATAGATACTTTGTTAAACGATTTGTCGTTGTCATCCATCAGCTTGTCTTCCATATCTCTAGCTAAATGCCTGTATGAGACTTACATGATATGCTTTACTCACACTATCTGAAGAAGCTGTTTGACGTATTTCAAAGGTTACTCAACTATTTTTATGGTGCCTACTGCACAAGGAATTAATTTCTTTCTGTAGTTATATAAAAAAAAGAGAGGATAATGCAGCTTCTTTCATAAAATGAAAATATGCGGGAAATCCAGAGCTGTGCTAGTAATGCTTGACATTAGGAATGTTTTCTATAACAGAAAATGGAAAGAAAAAGTACTTGTGTGCCGGCAAAGCAGAGATTTTCAATGTGATAACACTTCTTTTGCACTGTGCTGTTTTAGCATGCAGTTACAAGTACCTAAACACAGCTGAAGAACATTCTTCAGGTCTAGATAGGGCTAAAGCATCCATTAAAAACTTTTAAATTACTTATCATTAATATGAACTGCCTTGTTCTTCGTGTACTATAGAAAACATACATATGTCATCAAAGAAAATGGATGAAGTAAGGTAAATTTTCAATACAAGGATTGTGGAGGTGAAATGCTGGTTGTCGCAATAATACCAAATAAAATTCTTTACATGATTGAATGGTAAGAAAGGTCTTTATGCTATATATTTTTTTGAACTACATAGGTGTGAATCTTCCACTTTGAAGAACACCAGGAAAGGCCAAGTATGAGTGAGGAGGAACTAGTTATAATTTTCCAAAGAAAAATAGTGCTGAAATTCAAATATTTCAATTTGGTTTTGTGAGAGTAAGCCTTTATTTTCAGCTTTTTTATTAATTTCAATCACAACAAAATTCCCTCAGATAATGAATGGTGCATAATTACTGTGAACCACAGATATAAGAAAATGCAGTTTAAATATTAAGAACATCTCAGTCATTCCCCTAAGCTCTCCACTTGTTTGAAGCACTTGAGTGAAAACTGACAGTCTTAGGCAATTGTGTCATACTAAACCATGCTGAGAAACCACATAGTAAAAAACCCCACTACTATTTTTTCTGATTTCTTTTTTTTTTTGACCCAGAATTGCAGTTTACAATAATGAATTAAATATTGTCATGTTTCTGTGAGTTTCTGTTTAACATATCTTATTGGGTTTGTATGGCCAGGTTTTGGTAGGCAGGGGGGCTACAGGGGTGGCTTCTGTGAGAAGCTACCGGAAGCTTCCCCCAAGTCTGGTAGAGCCAATCCCTGATGGCTCCAAGATGGATGCGCTGCTGGCCAAGGCTGGGCCAATTAAAGATGGTTATAACATCTCTGTGATGATGTATTTAGGAAGAAAAAAAAAAGTGACTGCACAGATGTAATTGTGGCCAGAGAAGAGTGGGGTGAGGATACGTGAGAGGAACAACTCTGCAGACACCAAGGTCAGTGCAGAAGGAGGAACAGGAGGTGCTCCAGGTACCAGAGCTGAGATTCCTCTGCAGCCCGTGGTG
>VZTF01008041.1:70496-80554 GCA_013397755.1 Cnemophilus loriae | reverse complement strand
GAGGCCTGTTACCCGTGGGACAGACTCATACTGGAGAAGTTCATGGGGCACCAAGACTGGAGCAGGTGAAGGACTGACCTTCCTGAGCAGTGGGAGAAACAACATGTGATGAACTGATCATAACCCCCATTCCCTGTCTCCATGCGTTGTTGGGGGGAAGGAGGTAGAGCAAGGAAGGAGGAAGGGATGGGAGGAAGGTGCTTCTTAAGATCTTATGTTATTTCCTTTTATCCTGCTCTGATTTTATTAGTAATAAATTCAGTTATTATCTCTCATTCAAGCCTGTTTTGCCTGTGGTCTTTGATGAGTGATCTTTGTCCTTATCTCAAGTCAGGAACCTTTTGTTATATTTTCTCTTTCCTGTCCAGCTTTGGAAGGAGTGACAGAGCGGCTTTGGTGGGTGCCTGGCATCCAGCCAGGGTCAACCCCACACACATATTTTCCGTGGATTTCATCACCACTAATAACTCGCTACCATAATGGAAGATTATAATATTTAGCTGATTTTGAAATCATACAAAAGAGATGTTAGGTTTTCAGATTCTATTAACCCCTTCAACTGAGGCTACACTGTTGGTCTGTCTGACTTGCTTGTAGTAACGGTTACTGACTCACTCAGTATCCTTTCAAGAAAAGAGAGAGGAAATTTAGAGAGAAAGCCTTGCATAATGTATCACTTAAAATATTCTTCATGTATTTCAAACGCAAATTCTTACTACTAAACCATCAGTGCTGTTAATTTAATCAACCAGCGCTCCTGCTGGCTGCGACCGTAACTACACCAAAGGGGAAATTGCTCAAAGAGCAGGGAAGAGTCTGTTTATTGGGTTTTCTGGGTTTTTTCCTTTTGTTTGTTGTTGCTGCCATTGTTGTTGTTTGTTTGCCTTGTTATACACATACATATTAATAATGAATTATTATTAATTCTTTTTCCCATATCTTCGCCTGAGAGCCCCTTAATTTCAAAGTTATAATAATTCAGAGCGGGGGTGGGGGAGGCGGGTCATATTCTCCATTCCAAGGAAGGTTCCTGCCTTCCTCGGCAGACACCTGTCTTTCAAACCAAGACAGAAGGCTTAGCCTTTTTTTGCTCTTAACTGGAAATAATAAAGCAGAATCTTGGGTGGGATGCTCACACAAGAAAATGTTTTCAGACCTAATTGGAAGAGAGGAACATATCCTAATGCTTTTCCTCTTATTACTTTGAGAGAAGGGTATTAAATCAGAAGCTCCCTGTTTCTTGTATTTCCCTTGTGTCAAACTGAGCAGGGACCTTGTACAGCATTCTTCCTGATAAAAACCAGAAAGGAATCTCTAATTACCCTTTCCTTACCAGATTCCTGGGCTTCAGCATTCCTACTATCTTCCTGTATGTGTGGGTGATACCCCCAATAGGTGGTTCCAATTTGCAGAAGTGCTGACCCTAAGGACACCAACTGCACAGGATTAGCTGTTTGGGGACACTGCTAATGCAAGACACTTTGACTGTTACTTTTTTTCCCTGTGCACTTGAGCAGCAGCATCTAAAAGCTGTCCTTACGCTCAGATTGTCATTATGGATCTTAGTACAGGAGACCTTTAAAAGGAGGTCTGAATAATTCTATATATTTCTATAATATTATAGAAAATATATTAGAAAACCTATTCTGGACAAGTTTAAGATATATGGGTATTAATGTAAGATTATGTCTACAGCTGCTAAGTATTGCTATGCGAAATTACTGTAGAACCGCACCGTGTTTATTTGTTTAAAAAATAATATGGAGAATTTTTATCTCTTTCTGTACTGAATCCTATAGAAATAAGTAACCAATTGTCCAGTCACAGAACCAAAATAGTTGAAAGAGAGAGGAGATGCACACAGCCCGTGGCAGTGCACCACTAAATGCAGACAGGAGTTACAAATTTAGGGAATTTTTAAAAGTGCTTTTCAGCTAGATCCCTGTTGTCTGAACATTCACAACAAAAATAGAAAAGCTACATAAAGTTTTACAGAATATTAAACAGATAAGGACAAAGGCCAAATGCAAAATAATTGCTGATGCTATTCTAATATATAGCCAGAAGAGATGAAAAGTAGTAACTATTTTCTTCTCCTCTGCAACATGAGTTCTCAAGGTTTACAGTGAATATGCAAGAGAGATGTGATGACAGGAAAAAATGAAAGTAAAAAGAATAATCTTGATAACAGAGATTCAGAAATTGGTATTATTTTATCAACATTTTCTCCTTCCGGGCAGGATTCTTAACAAGTAGGTGTGCATCCTCTACATAAACATAAGTTACCCTACATAAAACATGAACAAATTATAAAATAAGGTCTGTTGCTTCATTCTGTAGACTGGAAAACTGTAGAGTGAAAAAGACATGGTGCAAATTGTCCAGTAATTTTGGATATCAAAGCATCTACAGACACCATCTTACGTAACAGGGTCCTGAGGGAACTAGCTGATATTGTAACCAAGACATTTTCTATCACAATTGAAAAGCCATGGCAGTCAAGTGAAGTTCCTGGTGTCTGGAAAAAGAGAAACATTGCTCCCATGTTTAAAAAGCAGAGAAAGGAAGATACAGTGAACTACAGGCTGGTGAGCCTCACCAGCCTGGCAAGATCATGGAGCAGATCCTATCAAAAGATGTGCTAAGGCACATGAAAGACAAGGAGGTGATCTGAGGCAGCCAGCACAGCCGTTTACTAAGGGAACATCCTGCCTGACCAATTAGGTGGCCTTCTATTATGGAATGATGGCAACAATCAACGAGGGATGACTGACAGATGTTATCTGTCTAGACTTTTGTAAGGCCTTCAGCATGGTCCCACATGATATCCTGATCTCCAAACACAGGGTTGATCGATGAACTATTCAGTGGATAAGGAAATAGATGGACAGATGGATGGAAGGATGGATGGATGGACCCAGCCAGAGAGCTGGGGTCAATGGCACTGTGTCCAGGTGGAGGATGGTGACAAATGATGTCCCTCGTGTTTCTGTCTTGGGACAAGTGCTCTTCAATATCTTCATCAATGACATTGATGGTGGAATTGAGTACACCTTCAGCAGATTTACAGATGACCTGAAGTTGACAGGTGCTGTTGACGCAACAGAAAGATGGGTCCAGAAGGACTTAGACAAGCTTCAAAAGTAGGCCCACCAGAACCTCAGAAAGTTCAACAAGTCCAAGTACAAGGTCCTGCAGCTGGGTTGGGGCAATCCCAGATATAAATACAGAGTGGGAGAAGAAGTCATTATGAACAACCTTGCCAAGAAGTACTGAGAGTTCTCATGAATGAAAATCTGGACATGAGCCAACAGTGTGCACCTTCAGCCCAGAAGGCCAATCCGTGGCCTGTCTGAAGAGGTGTGACCAGCATCTGAAGGGAGGGGATTCTCCCATTCTACTCTGTCCTTGTGATTCCCCACCTGAGTGCTGTCTCTTATTAAGCTCTGGGTCTTTAATACAAGAAATACATGGATCTGTTAGAGCATGTCCAGGGGAGGGCCATGAAGGTGATCAGAGGGCTGGAGCACCTCTCCTATAATGACAGGCTGAGAGAGCTGGGGCTGTTTAGTGTGGAGAAAAAAGGCTCCAGGCAGACCTCATTGTGGTCTTTTTGTACCCTAAAGGGCCTTATAAAACAGGAGAGGAGCTTTTTATATGGGCAGAGAGTGACAGGAAGGGGACAATGGTTTTAAACTGAGAGAGGGCTGGTTTAGACTAAATATCAGGAAGAAATTCTTTATTCAGAAGGTGATGCAGCACTGGGACAGGTTGCCCAGAGAGGTTTTGGGTACCTCATTCCTTGAAGTGTTCAAGGCCAGGCTGGATGGGGCTCTGAGCAACCTGATCTAGTAAAAGGTGTCTCTGCTCATGGCAGGAGAGCTGGAACCACAATTTAAGGTCCCTTCCCAAGACATTTTATGATTCTGTGTTTCTGTAAGACATTGTACATTTTAATCTGGGTCTAGGAAGTCTTGCTATAGGTCACATCTTCAATTACAGAAATACTCAAGAGCCTATTGAAAAATGTTTGCTAAAGCTTATTTTTATCAGAAAAACTTATAACTTTTCTAATTACGAACTGTTTCCAGTGGCCTTTTTCTTAGAATACCAAATCATAGTAAAACACCTGAAGAGAGTAAAAGTTTGAAATACTTTTCTTAAAGCTAGAATTATTAGTTTTTTCAGGGGTTTGTTTGTTTGGGTTTTTTTGTTTGTTTTTTCTACTGAAACCCAGGAAAAATATGGCATATAGAATGCATAAGCAAGAAAAAACTGCAGTCATTTTGCATCGGTGGAACACTTACAAACAAGACAGCAGAACATTAAACCTTTTCACTCTCCATTTTGGGTGAAAAGCAAGAATTTAACAAAGAAAAGAAAAAATTCTCCAGTGCCGAGACATTTCCATGTAAGAAATTAAAATTTACATTTAAATGTAAGAAAAAGTTATCTCTCACAAAAAGGGAGAAAATACTTTGAAGCAACATAACTTCTAGTCTTTGATAATAACATAATTTCATGGGGGAAAGAGAACACCAGATAACATGACATAGATGAGTTGACTTCTTTATTAAGTGGACCAAACCAGAAGGATAGACTGTGTTAGGTAAAAGATTGTGCACACATGTGCACATGCACAGAGTTTCATGCCAGAATGCTGAGGATACAGAAAAAGTGACACTGTCTAGTGGCTCCATGATGGGCTCCACCTGAAGGCTTGGCAGATAGCACTTTAACAGTTGAATTCTGGATGTTCTGTTTGCACATGGTGCCAGATGTCCACATCCCAGCTTTCCCAAGCTCTTATTGCTGCGGGTGTCCATAGCCGCATGCTGTCTCAAATGGATACACAGTGGTATCACACTAGGCCTTTCCAGCTCTTTCAGGCGTTGTTCTCCTGGCACTTCTACCATGGCTCATTCCACTGAGTTCTTGCTTGTCTGTTTGCCTGTCAGCCATGGCTTATTATGCTTAGGTATCTTACGGAAATGATTGCAGTAATCCTGAAGCATATAAGAAATACTTTGGAGACAAAAATATCAAATATTTGGAAAGGAATGAAAATTTAAACATCCTATGAAAAGGATTTGCTTTCAGCCATCACAAGATATTTTGCCATCTGTATTGTCCAGAAGTTTTGAAAATCTATCACAGCACAGAATGTCCAAATAATTTGGCATTGAGACTGCCTATTCCTTGGAAACCCTGTGTTTTGTAATCCAGATGGGTTTAACTGTAAGGAATTCCCATAGGTCTTTAGGAACAAAGAACTAGCTGATACAATTGCTGTCACTAATGATGCTTTGAAAGGACCAAGGAATAAAGACAGCAAAGACTCGTTGCTAGAAGGGATTTTCCAGAGCTCATCAACAAAACATTTCTACTTTGCACATTCATGATACTAGCAAGGAATGTGCTGACGCTGTGATGCCTGGAACAGAGCTTGTAAGCCTTCCCTCCTACAGTGGTGTGCTGGTGGAAGCAGAAGCCTGTTTCCATGGAGCTCTATCCCCACTCTTGTGTTCTTCACTTATTTTTCTATTCCAATAAGGACAAAAAAGGACCTAGTTTCTTTTTGCCAGATTGTTCTGTTTTCTTTTCAATTAATTCTAAATGGTCAAAATGATAGCTAGGAACAGTGAAAGTCCAAGAAAAATCTGTCTCTGCGTGAAGATGGACAAAGACACATTTTACAAAGCATTGGCATTGATGATGACATAAGGCCATCTCTGGGGTAGAGTCATGCAGGAACACATGGCAACGATTTGCCATCATTGTTCCTGTACCTTTGACATCCTGAGTCTTCTCTGCCTCATCTGTACCAAGTTCCCAATGCCTTGGTTTGTTATCCTCTTGCTCCATGCACTCTCTCCTTCTGCATGTGAGACTAAGTTTCATATGATTACAATCTAGTTATGTGGATGGTTTTAAGATTTCACATGAAGAGTACTTATTTCAGTATTTTTAAGAGGTATTTTCAGCTTTGCTGTTTACCAATAGGAATAACTTTTTGAATGTCCCTGGAGAATGCAACTTCACTTCTAAAAACACTTATTGTTCCTTATTCTCTCACTTATATCTGGCAGTCAAGTTACAAATTAATTAAATTCTTAGACAGTATTAGTTCCCACACCTCCTCTTACTCCTAATGCATTTTTAGAGAAACAAAGCCAAACACGTTTGAAATTACCCTAGGCTTACATAGAGCACTGAGACAACTATTTCAAAACACACTTTTTTAAAAAGAAGTTTTTAATCATCACTTATTCCTCAAGGGCTCAAATATAAATTAGTTGTAATAAAAAATTTCTGCTACTAGAAGGAACCTCAATTAATATATCTGAAATATTCAGGGAACATCAGATGAAACATGCTATGAACTGTCGAAATATTAATATTCTAATAAATTCCTTGAGACAGTTTGGCCCAAAGTAAGCAACTCTCCTTCTAGCTAAAGGCAGACAGATGAATTTTATGACAAATAGCTTGTGCTTGAATGAACAATTTCAGAAGCTATTCAGATTTTTCTTTTATAATGTTATGTTTTCAGAAGGTGAGTATCTGCAATTCTATTATTATGTGGGGCAGAGGGAAGAAAAAAAATCTTCGTTTAAACATGTGTGTACCTGATTGAAGTAATAAAGGTTTGTGCTGGAAGGATCCGTACCTAGGTGACAGCTAAAAATAACTTTATTCAGGACAGATTGGTGATATGGATGCTATTCAACTGTTTTACTGGACTTTTCAACCCTTAGGTGTGCTTTATTAACCAGTTCTGAAGGTCCATATGAAAAAAAATCGCCTACATTATGAAAATAGGACAGATGAAGGTAAGTAGGGCGAGCTTTAGCAATTTCCAGAGCTTGGGCTTTTGTGTTGTTTGGGGGGTTTAACATTCTAATATTCAGGTTTTGATACTATTGAAAAAGCAGACTTTCATGATTATTTTGGTACAATAGCCATTATCTGTAGAAGTCGGTACGTCTGTTAACAGTATCCTTTAAAACTTTAAATTTCAGAAAGACAGCTTATCTATTCAAAAGTTAGTAACACTAAACTGAAATGTCAGGGTGCCCTCTGCTGGCTCACAGTAGTAGCACCAACCAGTAACAAAAACGAGGCATTTGTAAAGCACCGTGGTCCAAAATCTAAGAGATCGACTGCTGCATTTAATTTGAAACATCTTGCACTCGTTAAAAACAGATTTACATGCCTCCCACGTCTTGAAAAGGTGGTGGTACCACCGGCTGTATGCAACTTGAAGAAACAGACTGGCTTCTCCAGTGGCTGGTGAGTGCATGTCAGAACGAACCACGGTCATAATGCATCAACAAGGCTGCAAGGTTGTGCACTGCCAATTGACAAAATGCTTTCCAGGGTATGAAGATAGAAACAAAGCACGTTCTGTTAAATTGTCTACATCTCATGAGAGCCTACAAGTTCAGCAAGGATTGTGAAATTCCTGCTTCTGCACGACCTTTCCCTGCTCTACTTCCCCACAGGAGCTGTGACAAAAATGGACTACTGACCTGTGTTAAGCTTAGGAAAAGACAGACAGTTGCACACTATCAAGAGGGAGACAAACATCAAGTAAAAAAGATGCCTCAGATATCAAGTGAAAAGCTTCTTGTGCAAAATGGAAACAATTGCTCAGGAGTGCCAGCAGCTGATTGCTGACTGTCAGCATCCAGTGTCTGACACAGGGAAGAAGATTTTAACACGTGTCTGTGCTTATAGTTTCTACCAGGGTTTTAGTTTTAGTATTAGTATTAGTATTAGTATTAGTATTAGTATTAGTATTAGTATTGGTATTATAGTATCTCTCAAAGTGTGCATAAAAGCCACATAAGCAGATTTGTTTCTTGATATCACTCTTACTACTTCAATATTGCAGAGAAACAGGAAACGAGAGATTTTCTTGGCTTACAGGGAATTTTGGAATTCCATGAAGTTCCTTTAGACATCAAGAAATGAAAAATTTTTAAGTTTGGGATTATTTATTACTTTTGCAGGCTGAGAATCAGGATAGAAATAGAAGCACTGATGCTTGTTCTAGTATTACTTGACAGGCACTGACATGAAGGTGTGGAGAGCACATCACCATTTAGCTGCACAGTCTAGTGAAGTGCTAACGTTTTGACCTCCAGAAAACTATGAAATTGCAGTGCATTAATACCTCTAGTTGCCAAACAGCATCCCAGTATTCAGAAGATACCTTCAGCTTAATTCTGTTTTCAAACTCTCAGCTGAAGTTTAGAGTATTAATGCTTAGTAAATATTCTTACACTGTCAAAAGTAAAATGTCTGGCCTTGAATGAAAGCAGAAATTTTGCTTTGGCTAGATTAATACCATAGTTGTACAAAGAAAACAACAGATTTTTTTCTCAAGTCTACAGTGTAAACTCCGAGAGTTTTATGCACATTAGTATCTATCCTCAACCGCTCTGTGAAATATGGAATTATTATCATCCCTATTGTACAGCTGGAGAATTAAAACTAAATGCATTACCCAGGCAACAGTTCTCT
This sequence comes from Cnemophilus loriae, assembly GCA_013397755.1. Classification (NCBI taxonomy): domain Eukaryota; kingdom Metazoa; phylum Chordata; class Aves; order Passeriformes; family Corvidae; genus Cnemophilus; species Cnemophilus loriae. The sequence goes on along the minus strand of VZTF01008041.1, from coordinate 72,025 downwards.
GTCCGCATGGGAAATCAAATCTATGCTGAGTTCCAGCCTAGAACCTAAACCAGATCAGGTATGATGTGATCTTCTGATTTTGGGAACCCCACGAGATGCTGCTAGACTTCCAGGCCAAAGCAAACTAACTTCATGATGCTCCACAGTGAAAACAAGGAGCAGCTTCTGGGAGAAAGAATGCTGAGGATGTGGCGAAATGATCTATAATGTCCTACACCTCTGGAAGCTTACTCATTTTTAACAGCTATCTCAGCTTTACACATAGCCTAGATATCAGTTCTGCTCCTTCTATTGGACATTGTGGTGTACCAGGCTTTTTATCCTCCTTATCAGAAGTGTTAAAATGATGGTATAAACATTCCAGCTGCCTTCTATTTACTTTATATCTGTAGCTTGTTCTGCTACTGGAAGACGACAGTCTAAAGCACCTGCTTAGAGGAGTTGCAGAAACTGATCTGCTGACTTAGCACTACTCTACCCTGTACCCCACTCATCACAGAGGAACTGGGTACAGCATTTGGTCAGAAGATCACTGTAGGATTGATGCAGCTGAGGCATCTGCAGCTTCCATTAGACATCACCACTGATGAGCTTCCATTAGACATCACCACTGATGTGTGCTAATGTCTATCATCATACTGTGTCTGTTCCTCATGGTTCAAGTTTGCATTATAGTAACTGGAGCTGCTTACAAGCTATTGCAGCCTAATGCAAAAGGACTGTGAGAGACCACCTTTTTTCTCATGCTGAAGAAGTAAATTATGCTTCAAGGTTTTCCATTTATGACTGTTCTTCTCATTGTGCAGTATTTGTTCTAGGAGCACCTCTGATCATGTTTCATTTCCAGGCTAAAAATCAGAAATTCCAGCAATACACATCCTGTCTCTAGAAGAACAGAAAAGAAATAAAATTCCTCATCTTCTTACTCTGCTTTTGCCTTATGATTTAGGAAGTATTAATTTTCTACATTTTAGATGTATTGAAGATCAAATCACTCAAGAGATCTCAATGTAAGCCAAGAAAATGTAACTGCATACTGCACTGAGTTCTACTTGCAGAACTGGCAGAGGATTATCTAGCTTATCAATTGCAAAGGGTCACAGATGAGTTTTGCCAGGCTTTCACTGCTTCTGAGTAATAAATACAAATACTCGAGGAACTTTAAAAACAAAATCTGTGATGGCAACTGGGCTAAGTGAAAACTCAATGGGCACTTCAAGAAACCAAACTTTAAATACAGGCACTTCAAATGCATGTTAAATGTTTGAAACTTTGCCAAGGTGTTTGTGGAATTCTTCTTATGCAGTCAACTCGGTACAATTATGCAAGTCGTATATTGCCACATCCACCATTAGATGCCTCAGTACCCCTCAAATACTTCAGACAGTCAACCATTATAGCTGTAACAGTCACAAAGGGTCATAATGCACAGCATATACCAGCTAACTTTCACAGTGCTATGATTTTACTATTTCCAGCAGAAGCTAAGGATGTTCTACTTCTCTTAAAAAAAAAAAAAAAAAAAAAAA
>VZTF01008041.1:50744-70460 GCA_013397755.1 Cnemophilus loriae | reverse complement strand
GGAGGGGGGGAAATCTGCGCCTCCAGTTTGTATATATTCAAGACTTAACCAGACATGGCCCTAAGCAGCATTATCTAATCATACCTTCTCTGAGAAGGAGGTTGAATTAGACTCTACGAATCTAAATTTTTCTTGGTTCTATGAAAATTTGTTTCACCTACTAACAGGAAAATAGATGACAGACTTCCTGTGTTCAATATTTAAGAATCTTGCCATCATTTAAGCATCAAACTGTTTAAGGATACTATGGTCTGCTCTACATAGAGACAATATACACAGAAATATATGCAATTTATTAGAGTCCTGTGCTATAACACTCTCTGAGGTTTTACATCGTAATAGTCAAACTGATAAACTATGTTAGACCAGGGAACAGTGAGATGGAACACTGACAGAATGGCTGGGCCCAGACAGTTGTGTTTGGTGACACAATGACCAGACATGAATGGCGTACACCAGTGGTCAGTAGTGGGTCCAATCTTGTTTGACTTGTTCATCTTCATTAAAGTACGGCTGGAAGAGGGTCATGAACATGGACAGAGGACTGGAGCACATCTTCTACGAGCAAAGCCTAAGAGGGTTTGGGTTGTTCGGCTTGGAGAAGAGAAGGCTCTGGGGAGATCTTATTGCAACCTTTTAATACGTAAAAGAGGCTTATAGGAAAGATGGAGAGAGACTTTTTTAAAGGGCCTGTAGTGATAAGAAAAGGGGCAACTGGTTTAAACTGAAACAGGAAAATTCAAATTGGACATAAGAAAGTAATTGTTTTACAAGGAGGATGGTAAGACACTGGAGCAGATTGCCCAGAGTAGTTTTCTCATCACTGAAAATGTTCAAACTCAGGTTGGACAGGGCTCTCAGCAACTTGATCTACTGGAAGGTGTCCATGCCCATGGAGTGGAAGGTGTCTCCCCCATGGTGGGGGCTTGGAACTAGACAGTCTCCAAAGAGAGAGAATCAAACCCAAACCATTTGATGGCACAGTAATTTCATTCTTAATAGTCTGGAAGATTAGGCACCCTCCATAACCTGGCAGATGATACAAAACACGGAGGAGTGGCTGATACAAAGGCTTGTTCTGGCATTTGTAAGGACCTGAACAGGCTGGAGAAATGGGCTTCATGTACTTCAAGAAAGTGAAATAATTAAGCAGATGGTCTTTGTGGTGTGGAAGCACAGCACAGCTAACAGGAACTATAGGATGTCACTCTTGCAGCCCATGGAGAGTAGTGTTGGTGCTCACCGCACAGGGGAAATGAAATGGGAAATAGCTGTGGGGTGCCAAGTCCAGGGCACTATACCCATAGTGCAGGGATGTGCAGCCCCACAGCAGCCTGGAACAGGGTCCCTATTTGAAGCCATGCTCTCTCTCTCTCTCTCTGCATCAGTCCTCATAGCAAACCTCACATTAGCAAACCTCTTGCATGACCTTGCAAACCTCTGGTGTGGGAGGAGACAGAGTGACTATGGGGATCATTAGAAATGCTACTAAAACAGCTGTCTTGTTGATGTGCATTACAGCTGGTGCCTACTGAAAGCTCTTGCTGTCTATGTGGAGGCTCTGGGCACAGGACATGCCACAAGTCAGTGACTGCTGAGGGACAGGAAAGTCCCTAGATAAGCACTGTTGATGGTGGTTGGATAAATTGCTGAATTCTCCAGTTTCACACAGTGACCCAAAGAAGCACCAGTTGTGTCTGCAGGTGCTGGGAAAGCAGATCTTGTCAGAGAGCAGCCCAGCCTCTCCTGGAGTCTCTCGGTTCACAGATGAGGAGAGACAGAGGAGCTTGAGCCCCTTTATCTTTCCCTGCATTGTCAGTGCTTCTTTTCAATTCCACGTTTCACAAAAGGTGGAGAGAAAGTGAAACTCACAAGCCCTAAGCACTGTGCAAGGGAGAACATGAAGCATGAGGCTGGCTGCCACTACCCCACCAAATAAGCTGTGGGTCAGGAGAGGGCTCTCACAAGGACTTCAACTTGTCCAATGTTTGCCCTAGTGGTGCCTGAAAGGGAGATGTTCTCTGTGTGTGTCCCAGAGCTATCAGAGCTTTCAAGAGCCAGCAGCTCTAAAAGGAATGTCAGAAGTTGCTGTTTCTTTGACTGCTCCACTGTGCTGCATCTCCAAGGAAATACTATTAAACAGCTTAGAAATTTTCTGTACATTACAGAGCACAGCAAGAATATGTATGACAAAGCTGTTCCCATATTCTGCAACACGTTAGACCAAATGGAAAGGAAAGACAGCAAAGCCTTCTGGAAATTTCACCAAGTCTGTGCTTGAACTACCAGAGTGCTAAAAGTTTAAAAATAATAAAATAATAATTACAGAACATTCTGGACATTCTGAGCTTAAGTCTAAGACAACCTACTGTGCTTTACAGAAAATTAAACATGTCTGTATAATGTACTTGCTTTTAAACAATATTACCCAATTCCATGCCCAAATTCATTGCCTCATTTGCCTATTGCAAAGTCAGCCTACTCCCATGCTGGGAAGAAGACCCATTTCCACTGACCTACACACACCCAAATCCCTGCCTTCATGAGATTGAGAAGCTTAGGATACATTCTGAAGCAGAACTATTACTCAGCGTAGGAGTGGCCACAAAGATTTGCAAGACTAGAAGTGTGAAACCAGAAAAGAAGTCCTCATAGCAGTTTTCAAGTCTCGTCAAAGTAGTTCATGTAGGAAAAGCAGTATGACTATCTTCAAAGGGAGAATTGTCTGTACGCCAGATTCAAACACAAAATTCCATATGTGACAACCATTTTCTTTTTTTCTGCAGGGAAGAAGATACTCTAAAAGAAGAAAAAAACTACATTTTCAATCACTTCTTTATTTAGATTGAGAACTGTTCAGGGAAGTGTTGGGTATTTTGCTATGTTTTTCATGAAGATTCACTCTACAATAAATAAAGCAGGCTAAGAAGGTAAAAGCTTCAAGAAACCTTACAGTTCAACAGAAAAAAGAAATCAACATCAAACCTAAAACATTTAGCTATATTTGGCAGTTGATAGCTCAGTGCTGGCAGACTTCCTAATTTCCTCTGTGAGGAGCAGTTCTGTAGCCAAGTTTGGTACCTAGGAATCCATGTCATATTTTTAAAATATTTCTGAAAACATACAACTTAGGAAGCAGGACGACAGAAGTTGTAAGTTTCCCAGTGAAAAAAGATTATATCCATCAACAACATATCTTATGTGATTCTAAAATGAAAGAATCATGGAGCTCCATAGGCAAAGCTCTGAACTACCTGATGTGCAAAAGCAAACACCCTCCTGCTTTTTTTTGGATCACTCTTTTTATCCTTGTACTGAAGGTTTAGATGCAAACTTTTGTCAGCCCTGGTAATTCCTCCCTTAGCCAAGTCAGATTTTGATCTTACCACCTCAGGAATAAAGCATTCTTTAGGTATTACCTGCAGGAGACACAGAACAGAGTAATAAGGAAGTGCCAAGAATTGTGTAACATGTCAAGACCAAGCCCATGTCATCATGATGATTATTCTTTGCAATCCTTCTGGTCTCATTTGTTGAAAGACGCTACCATTCCTTACACCTTAAAAACCGGGGCCTCTCAGCAGGGTGGGGCAGCACTGCAGGCCAACAATCTTTTTGCTCTAAACCATGTAAATTTATCTCTGAGGTTGTTGTCCTGTGGTCACATGCCCTCCACAAATGCTACAGAATAATAATCTGACAAAATAGAGGTGTGCCAGTACACTACCTGTGACTGCTAGGCCTTGATAATTAACATAGTTAATTGTTCTGTAACTGTTTATGGAAATACTAACTAGTAGTAACTGTAATGTGGCACCAATAATGCATCTGCAAAGTTTCAGGTCCATTGAGTTTGAAACAGATTCCCTACAATCACTGACAGAAACTTCCTTAGAGGCCAGTCATAGAATTTATGACAGAACTGTAATAAAAAGTTACAGGAATTGTATCTCTATCTATATTTTTTTAATAGTTTGGGTTGGAAGGGACTGTAAAAGGTCATCTAGTCCAAGACCCCTGCAACGAGCATCTTCAACTACACCAGGTTGCTCAGACCCTCGTCCAGCCTGACCTTGAACTGAGCCTTGAATGAGGTGCTGTCTCTGAAAGACTCTTCCTCTCTATCAGTCTCTGTCATCGTGCACTGGGACATGAACATAGGGCAGAGAGCAGAAGAGGGGGAAAATAAGAGTGAGAAACACTCTTAGCTGAGGGAACACCAAGGTTGAAGAACGATGAAGTGGAGACAATCCATGACACACCAGCAGATATTCGCAACGAGTCCTGTGCTGGACTCAGCAGTGAAAAAGGGGAAAAAAATGAGAATGGAGAAGCAGTAGAGAGGAGCTTTTATGGACATACGGTACACCTACAAGTACTCATGCCAGTGAGCTGCTGGTGGGGAGGAGTCAGGAATGAATTTGTACTTGGGAACTCAGACAGGAAAGGTGACAGTCCTTTTGTTCTCACCGCACAAAAATACTTGAATTGGTTTAAATCAGTTTTCTTCAAGTCAAGTCTGTTTTGCTTGTGACATATCCCTGTTTTTACTTAAAACCATAAATAAATTATAAGTTACCGAGTCTTTAGGCTTCATTAAGGCGTTTGTGAACACCAGGATTCTTTGATAAGAAATAACCTGTATCTACAAGACTGCATGCTAGTCACTGAGACACTAATTTAATGTAGTCAGTGTTAAGTTCATCCTGCTTATGAGGGCCATTATATGCATGAGATTTATTTGACTGAAGTAAAATGATAATGCCAAAAAAAAAATTTTTGACATTTGCAGAAAATGAGGAATATGCTTTCTAAAATAAAATTCTTGTTAGCTGAAGTTATCAAAACAGATTTTAAAGCAACAAAGCAATAATCCACAACATTATTCTAGTTATTCTCTCAGCATTTATTTGAAATAACAATACTTTCCATGATATAGTTTATACATTAAGCAGTAGGGAATTGTCTTCATTTCACATCATCCAGTACTGAAGTGGCACATTCGAAGCAGCACATTAAACCTCTGATAGAGTCTGTACAATTTAGATAAATAGAACTCTGGATAACTAAACTAACAGAACTTCTGCAACTGTTACCAAAAGGATGCCAAGAAGCTAGGCACAGCACTGTACACACCAAGTGCAGGAAGGAGGAACACAGAAGAACCAACTAAACAGATGGGAAATGTTTTTGCATATACAGCCACATGTCTTTAGTTGCTCAACAAAAAAATAACATGTTTTATTTTGTCCTCATTGAGGAGAGAGTATGCACAAATGACGTTCAAAGAACACATGGCAGACAGAAACAAATGAAATGAGGGTCGTGTTTGGTTGGTTACTGTATTCCTCAGTGAATGAGTTTACAAAGGATATCTGGTGCTTAAGCAGCAAGGTTTTGTGCCAAGACTTGACAAGAAACATTAAATAAATGCCAGTTTTATTCCCCATCTTGCCCATTTACTGGCATTTTGGTGAGCATGCTAAAAGTTCCTGAAGGGCAAATTCAGGAGGTTTGTGGTCCAACTTTTCTACTACGGGAATCCCCATGTGACAGCTTACAGTTTACCTCTGGAGGGAAATAGGCCTTTTAACAATAATTAAGAATATAAAACTTAGCAGAGAGCAGCAGGACACACAGTACAGTGGTTCACTTTCTGAGAAACCAGAAGATCTACACTTACGCTCTCTCTGTGAGAACAGCCAGCCAGTTTGGTTGGAAGATACAATTCTGGTTAGTCAATGTTAGACCTGTGTGAACTGTATCATTAGGAAGGGAAAGATGGAATGGCAAGAACTTTTCCTTCTTTTTGTAGAGAACTAAGACTGAAAAAATAATATGGTGGTGACAGGCATTATCTTCCCAACACCACCTTCACTTCCTGCTACTTCACTATGAATTACTTGCTTTGCTTGCCATCATCTTCCCCGTTTCATCTCGCTAATGGCTCTGGTTACTACCAGGCCAGCACAGTCAATAAACTAATCCATGCTATGCTGGCTCAGAAGATACAACGCATCACCACCACATAGTATGACAACACGTAAACCAAAGATGCTCATTAGGAATTGATAACTTTAACCACTGCAGTTTGCACTTGTAAGGTGTAAGAAGCAGCATTTTGAAAGCAGTGGTACTGACACAACTATCTGTGTCAAAAGTGGTGGATCAGCATTCCTAATTGGGTAATGGAACCAGAATATCGACATAATTGATGGGGAAGAAACCTGACTGGCCATGAAGCATCCCCTCATACCAGTTTTCATCAATCTGGTTAGTGAGGGTAATAATATCACCCTCTTTAAATCCCAGCTCCCCTTCATTCTCTGGTTCAAAGTCATACAGAGCTCGGCAGCATGGCTGATCCATGTGAACACCTAAGGAGAAGAAAGACAGAAACAACATGCTTAAAAATCTCAACACTTAAGAGTACCCATTTTACCACTGTACCTATGACAGGTTTTGCTGTTTCTGGTATCACTCATATTCTGACGACAGTTCTTTGATAATATCTATATTTGGGCTGCCAAACTTTGTTAGAAAAAACCAATTAGCTTCTGATAGTCTTCATTTACTGTAAGTGCCTGCTGGTAAAAGTCTGAGAATCCCAAAAGAACCAACCTATAGTCAAGCCCAGACCTGAAAACACAACTATGATCAATTTGGAATGTAATTTTTATCTGTCTGTAAAACACAAAAAATTAAGCAAAAGGCCTAAAATATTTGCAGCTTTACTGGCAAAGAGATGCTTTGTCTATTTACCTCAGATATGTAGTGTAAGTGGTAGCTTAAAATAACAGTGAAGATATAACTGTGTGTTTGCCCTTTATTTTGAAATTTCACTGGTACAGCTATACCACTGTATATGCTCCTAATCCTGTGAATTTTAGTATGACGTTTCCAAAGACTTTTATTCCGCATTCCCACAAAACACTTTATTTCAGGGGCATCAGGATAGATTCAGAAAAGAAGTTTGAAACTGAGAGCTTTCTAATATGTTAGTTCACGAACATCTGACCATAAACTCCTCAGGATGGCTAATGGATATTATTGTAACTTATTAGTTTCATTGGATTTTCACATGTTATATGAAATTAACAAATATGCTCATTCTTCCCTCCCCTTGAAGTCTCTATAGCTTCAAGCCTACCAAAACCAAAATTGTTACTGGTCAAAATATTTAGGATTTAGCAGCACTAAATTGTAATAAATCATATCCCCACCTGAATTTCCATAGTAAAAGTTCATGCACTTCCAGTGGTCTGAATGAACCAACTCATGCCACTTCACCATAATGATAGTTCTAAGAATACATATTCTACTTTTTCATGAATACTGGCTTTAATATGAGTAAGCTTCAGATTCAAACATTTTGCATATTCATGTTAAACACTCACTGTGGATAGAAGGCCCATGCTTGAGTTATTTTAGTTATTTTAGGACAAAATTTTTCCATTTCTATAGACCTCAATAGAGCAAGTTTTTCAGATACCAGATTAAATTTATTAAAGTCTACAGTGAAACCTTATATTCTTGTCTTTACATATTGCTCAGAGTGTATTTCGGTTTCTTTGTCATGAAGACTACTGTGCTGACATCAACAAGCCTTACAGTGTGTTTGATATTCTCATTGCTAACAGCAGAAATGTAGAAGAATTAGCAAATAAACTCTTTGAATTAATCACCCCAAACACACATTCAAGAATTTTCAAAGAAGGCATTTCTCCGAAACTGATAAACACTTCAAAAAAAAGAACCCCTATTGAAGAAAATGCTAAATAATGCTCTCTGAAGAGGGAAATATAAATGCTGGAGAGGTGCATGAGCATCAGTCTGATCCGCCTTAGCACAGACAAGTGTTCATGACAAAGGAGTGAAGAAGAAAATTACTGCTGGAATGAGGAGAGCTCCAGCATGCAAGACTCAGGCCACATTCATGCACAAGGAATCTCTATTATATCCTTCCCCTTATTAGCATAGTGAGGAGATTGCTAGGAGTTTGTAAGACTGTGCAAGATAATTTCCAGTTGCCAGTGCCAAATGGAGATACTGTTCCTGTCTATATGCGAGAGAGAATCAAACATTCACAAGAGGATGTGATGGAAAGAAAGGAAATCCTGACCAAAGATCTAGTGAAAAAAAATCCAGTCTTGCAAGGTGGAACGTGATCACAACTGTCACTGAAGTAAACTGGACTAACTAAGATCAGGGTCTGGACAGAGGCCAGCTCTCACCGTACCATGGGACAGGAGATCATTATTGTGTAAGAAACAAACAATAAGCCTTCTGTGGTATGTGCTGATATTAAATAAATTCTTCTTTAAGATAGTAATTATGCACACTCATACTAATGCTTTATCTTGCTTGTGCTGCTCCCACTTGGATCAAAAAAATAGCTCATATAGCTTAGTTTTTCTTTTCAGTTATTTTTACTGTCAGGCTCTTTGTGTTTTAATACCTAGTTTTAAAAAGCAGGATATGGTTATGGAGGTCTGGCAGGCCTCAGGCTTCTGCATTTTCATGGAAAACTTTCAATTGTTAATGCCTATGTTGTAAAGATCTGTATTTCAAGGTAAGCTTCTAGGACAAAAGAAATTTTTGACCAAAAGACATTTAAAGCAATGCAGGATCCATCTCTGTTCTCCTACCTGAGGATATGAACACTTCACAAAGAAACAACAGTTCGAGCATCTCTCTCCTATATACCATCCCCATTCTCAGTTTCCCTCATGGAAAAACTGATCTCCAGAAGAAAGTATGCAAGTGCATTGGCACAAAACTCTGCCATTACCTGATGGTTTGGGTGTGGTGGCATGGGATATTCCTCCGTTGTGCTGTGTATTGTCACCAGTCGAGAAATCCAGGCTCATACGGGGTTTGGGCTGGTATTCTCGCCTGGGCTGAGATGATGCCTCTTTTATTCTGCCAAAACACGAAGGTTAAATCTCGAGAGTTAATATCTTGTTAGCAGATGAGATGCACCAAATGCCTTTATTTCCAAGTCTGAAGTTCTCATCCACCAATCATCCATAGTAAAAAAGTTGTGTCATTTGGAGTAGTTTTCTTGTTTACAACAGTAGTTTAAATTACCAAAATCAGCTGATGTGACTGTGCTATGAAGTTGTTAATTTTTCATTCCTTTTAGAAACCTAGCAGTTCCTATCTTCCTTTTGCCTGACAAAAACAAAGAGCTCATAATAAAGAAAAACTTGTTACGTGACTATCAATGCTTAGAGAAGGGCTTTACAAACACCCCTGTCCTCATTTTTAGCATGATTTCTTGCTTCTAACGCTGGCAAGCATTAACTATTCAGTTGATTGATGCCAACTCTTGTCATTTTGTAAGAAGACTCTGCGGGAATGTACTGACTTCAGCTGCAGACTTCGTTAATTTGCAATTTGGAATACTTGTTTCACAAAGGGACAAAAGTCCAGTCTTCCTGAGTCTCAAAACAACCATTTGTTTATCATTAATTTCAACTTATTCTTCTAATTGAGAAATCTAGAATTTCTAGAGAAGGATCCATTTACAGATTCCAGGGTAAAATCCAAGGAAGGGATGAACAGAATTAGAGCAGCTTATGCAGAACAACTATCCCATGTATTTCAAATTCCACATATGAAAGAACACTTCATGTGTATTTAAAAGACAAGCTGATTTCTCTAACCTTTTCTGTATCTGCCCTGGACTTGCTGCTGGTAGCACATTTTGATTTATCTATTGAAAAGGTCTGCACCTAACTTAATGACTTTTGATCCTGATAACATGGTTTTCCTCACCATCCAAAATACTATTGTAAGTCAGTTCCCAGAGAGTTCTTTACTTCCACATGAAAAAACCAAACCCATAAGCAAATAAAAAACTTAAATAATTGGTCAAAATAAATAAAAAGCCTTTGTTGTGTTTCACTCATTAACAAAAGTTACTTTTTCAAGACAGTAAAATTTTTAATAAATACTTAAACTGGTTCTTTTACACTTAATGCTTTCATGAAACAAACACCATTTTTTTCAGATTATGAACTATAAAGTGACAGTTCTAATGACTTACTAAAAACTACCCAAAAGCTCAGTATGAGCCATGTTTCTTAAGAAAAAAAAGATCTCCAAGGAAACCATTCCTGCTTCCCAGCTGCTCTGTCATGATACTTTGTTGGGAGAACTGCATCCTCACTTCACTTGGTGAAAAAGGGAGTTTAAAATAGTCTTTGCTGACCTTCCAGTTTTTATTAATTTTATTGAAAGTTTCCCAATATTTGCCAAGCTCCTAATGTTTCCTAGTTCCTAGAATCATGGCATTTTTAAGGAAGTTTATGCCTTCCATTAATGCGTAGAAAAAAAATGAAATTCTTGCACTTGTACTTTCTGAAGAAAGTCTTGAAGTCTAATCTAAACAGCCCAGAAAAAAATAGAAGACAAGTGCATTTTTAAATTTTCCATAGTTTTTGCAGTCTATCTCATACTTTTCAAAAATTCTTTTGTGAATATTTTACACAAGACAGTGTTGGTAGTTATAAGACACTGTCCATGCCAGAAGCCAGAATGAGCAGGTTCCATTCAACCTTTTAAAAGGTACCTAGAAAATGGGCAACTATGTGCTGTAGACATCACTGACAATGAATAGTAACAAATTTGCTCAGCTTGAAAGTAAAGCATCATTTATTTTCTGGTCAATATAGTTAAAAAAAACCAAACAAACCAAACCCCAGGGGTTATGCATTACTTGCTACCTTGCCTATAACCAGCAGGGAAAGACTAGTAGTTCAGATAGTAACAGCTCTACATCTCTGACTTATCTCTGGCGTGAACACATCACAGTGCTCAATTTGTGTCCAATGGCGTGGATAAAGTATGATTTAGTCAGCAGCCTCTTTACAATTAGGGATGCAAAAGATTTACTTCAACTGAATCACCACAGCATTCTGATACAAGGTCCTTGAAAAGCTAAAATCATTCGCAGCTGATACTTAAAGCAAAAATACTGACCAGTTAGCAGAAATTTCAAAAGGACAAAGGATCATCTGAATTGATACAAGAAAAGAAACTATTGTGGAGAGATATGTTCATTTAATGGTATAATTTATGGACTACCAGATCCACCTGTTCCTGAGGAATTTTTAATGCTTCTGTAAAGAAAGTGAATTGCAGTACTCTTTTGCAAGTGCTAAAAACTGTTTTGCTAGCTGTTTAGACAGTACTGCAGACTGTATCCAGGAACAGTCAGCTGGTCAGCCTACCCACCAAAACAACTGCTGCTCCTAGTCACAAAGATTTTAAGACTTAGAACTGAATGAAGTTTTCTGACAGACCCAGCAGTATTAGCAACTTGATCTATACTAATGACATCAGAAAACAGCTGCCTTCGCACAGTATGTGAACATAATCGCCTCTTGGGAATTATATCCAGCTTTTACTAAGAGTCTTCCAGAACCATATTGGTAGAGAAACCTCTCCTGAATGTTAAATTTCTTTGAAGAAGGATGTGTGTGTGAGAAGCTGATCAATCTGTTTTGATGAAAACAAAAATTCTAAAATAAAAATTATGAAACTCTATTAAAAAAGATGCTGTAGGAATTCTGATAGCATATGCAGTTAAAAAAAAGGGGATGGAAGAGGTAGCTCAAGACTTGTATCAAGTTTGATCTGATAATAGGAGGAGTATTTAATAATGTGGTTAATAATGAGGGTCTCACTACCTGGCTCAGGAAGATCTTCAGGTAGACAAGAATGCAACAAGGTACTCTTTTCCAAAATCAAATTTTAACTTCTTCTTTCAGAATGAGCACACTTTGTGAATACATGTACAAACAGTAAGGAATCCAAGGTTGCAAATGTCACTGAATGCAGTATTTATAAACACTTACTTTCAGTTAACTCACATTTAACAGCTTTACTGAGCTGAAGTGCTTTCCTGAACTCATACTCAGAAGCAGATGCATCTCCAAAACATTTAAATCTCAGCCTGCAATCATCTAATGAAATGGCCCTTATAAAAGTACAAGTACCAAGTCAAGAAAGATAACAGCATTGCATTCTACTCATAGGTTTCCTACCTCTGTAAAACTAACAAACTATTCAAGAAACTTACAAAAAGTGCATTACCTATCTTCCAGTTTAGAAGTAACTCGCTGTAGGATCTGTGTGGCCTGCTTGTGGTACTCCAGCTGGGCTTGCACAAGAGCAGAAAGCTGGCTCACTTGTTCAATCTGAGGATTGACATTAAAACACCAGATCTTAGGTGAATACTAACAGCTCAGGCAATAGAGAGTAAAGACCACTGTCCACTGAAAAGGCAGTTTAACTTTCTAAAAACTTGATTCATCTTTGTAGGCAGCAGTAAATATTTACATATCAGTCTTTATTCATTACCATGTTTGGTTAGGACCTGATCTGGAATGGTAACTGCAACTCTTCTCCGCTGATCATCTCTCCATGGCTGATTTGCATTAACAGCAGCCTACAGACCTACCACATTCAGCAAATACTATGAAAGTAAAAACGAGACTGTAACAAGAGTGACATACACCTCACCCTCCCTGCCTTTGAAGGGTGCAGAACCATAGGGACTATGGTCATGCTTCTGTTGTATTCTGACCTGTGAAGCAGACCAAAACAGAAAGATACTACATACTCTAGGATGCAGAATATTTGTAGTGAGGGCAGAGAGCATTCCAGTTCATGAGGGAAAAAACACCCAAACCCCTACTTTGTGGGCAATGCAATTGCTAGCAGTTTCCACAGCACACAATGTCACAATGGTGTAACGTTGGCCAGCGCTATCTGCACATGTGGGGATGGATGTTACTAGAAGGATTAAAACTAAAAACTTGTTATATTTCTTTCATTTCAGTGCAGCTACATTTAATTCCTATGCAAATATTAAGTTCTATAATCAAATATTTTCAGGTTTGTTATAGCTCCTCTACAGCAATCTGGTAACAAAATGAGGAGTTAGAATTGGTGCGTACTTAAAATAAATCAAATAATTCACATCAACAGAAATACTTTAAAATAATTTCCTTTGACTACATATTCTGTAAGACAGACCTCAGCTGACGTGTTATAGAGATGTTTTCTCTTGCTTAATTTTACAATTTCAACATTAATTATAAATAAAACATTAAATAAACCTGGAAAATACTCAATTCTAACCAATCTATAAGCAAAATATATTCTACAGAGTCAGATATGAACAGTAACTTCGAGTTTTCTATTCACTATTGCATTTGATTACAGCAGAGACCAGGGGGTTGTGAGTTCATAATTTCTGATGTTTACAGTCCTCTCAGCAGCCCACACACTTGAGCAAAAGCCTTGGCACAAACCCTATAACCACAAGTAAACATAATTAGTTATATTTACATAGTTCTAAGAAGAAAGATACTTTGGTTTTGTAAGTAATGCTTTGCAGTTAGGAAGAACAACGATGCTACAGAGGACTTATGTTCTTTTGCTCAGTTACCTATAAAATACCTAAGAAATTGGTCCTACATGAACACACTGCACATTACTATAGCATCTGAGCCTTCCACTGCGTCCAACATGGAGGAAAGTGCTTCCACTATCTTTCTAAGACTCTGGTCAAAGATTAACAAGGGTTATCTCACATCCATCTCCAGAAGGTTGAACATGCTTGACTCAGCAATTTCTTTTGATTCATCAAATTTCTCCAGAGCCTGACGAAGTTCTTCATCAGGGAGCTTGCCCTGTCTTTTCTTCTTGTAATCAAAATCCAGGCGTCGACCCTCCATTTTCTTCAGGTGATGCTAAAAAGCAAAAAAACACAAATGCAAGCAGAGAATAAAGGATTTTCCCCAGCTCTCAGGATATTGCATTGTAAGCAGGTAGTCCATGCATACTTGCAAGCATACCCTGTTTGCTGTCTACTAACCCTTCTCCAGAGGAGAGAAATACAGAACGAAATAGATGGGTTTATGTACCATTTAAGAAGCAACAATCTAAATGACAGTCCAATACTAATAAAAGGCCATGCAGAATGGACAACTTCAATTGCCATCTGCATAAAAGATACGTAATTTTCTTGCTTTTTAACTCTAACGCAGAATTATGTGAACAATGTTTTTTTTTCCCTAGACGTTCAGGAGAAAATTCTTTAAAATCACAACTTAGTACATTTTTGTCTGTGTAATAGCATTCTTAAACAAAGCAACACAGGAATTATTTTTATCATTTCTATCAGACCACTAAATTATCTTAATGCTATCTTATACTGAAGATTTTCTAGACTGTTAACTGAGGTAACATTCATGTTAATCTGCTTAGCAGCTGCCACGTCCAACTGGCCAGAAGTTAATGCTACCAGCATGACCGTGATTACTTGAGGTGTTTACTTTCTCTCAGAAGAATCAATTTGTCATACACTATGATATTCATAACTACCCATTTTCTAAATTGTATCAAACAGTCCAAGATATCTTTCATCCACATATATTTAACAGTATGAAAGCCTTGCTGAGAGAAGAAGAGCAGCTACTTATGCAGATGAGCATTTGCCATATACTAGAAAATGGAATGTAAACATCAGTACCTCTATTTTGTGAAATGAGCTTTCAAATGGTAAGATTAGAGTACTGTGTTCCTGCCTGCATAAGACTGAAAATTTTGCCATCAAAAAATGTTCAAATTTTTAACTTTCACTTTCTAAAGCATCAACAAGAGACACAGAACTGAAAAGTAAAATTCAAGCCAGAAGAGACAAAAATTAGGTCATCTTCAAACTTGAATGCCCCATTTTAAAGTACACAACTAAAAGAGATTCTAAACATACAGATGGTCCACAATTTGGTATTATTAAAATGCTGCATTGAGGGCAATACCTGTATTTCTCTCAGATCTTTGTCATGGAGATTCTGAAGTGGGTCAATGAAGTTTTGCTTCACTTCCATGTCTAAAGAATCCTTGACTTCAGAAAGCTCCTTCATAGCTTCTCCGACATCAACAAGTGCTGGTCCTGAAATGAAAGATGCAGCTTATCTCAAAATAACTTAGTTTTGAATCACCGTAGAATGAAATGGCATCACTGGAAACTTCAGTTAGTACTTAATTTTAAATCTCAAGTTTAGGAAAGAAACAGAGGATGATGCACTATGTGAAACACCAACATAGATTTTACAGTCCTGCAGCCACCAGAGCTCACGCCTTGTAATACAGCTGAATCTGTGTTTCCATGCTGTGTCAAGAAAGCCTCCTCCACATCCCTTGTCCGTTCATTCCTCACTCTGTTGAAACAAACATGCTAGAATAGAATTAACTGTATTTACTCAGTGGTACCATCACGAAACTGCATTAAAAAATAGTTTTAATTCAAGTCTAGGTCTCCCAGTTTCTATCAGTGAGACTGGTGACAGTATCAAATTTAAAAATTCTTAACAATTTCACAGGTTGTTTTTTTAACGAAAGGTTTTCCTGATGAGACTATAGACTTCATAGTACTACTACGCTTGATAGGTCTACTACATAGACTACTCAAGTGTAGGTGTATGAAGGTCATACTTCAATAACCCTAACCGCCTTCTGAGATTTCCTCCAAGATTAACTTGAGGGCCACAGAAACTACCACTCTGTTTTACTTCCTCTGCATAAAAAGAAAAGCAAGAAGCTCAAACGTACCCTTCTGGTTTGAGAGTTAGGCTTATAGTATGGTTAGTATAGTTTAGTATAGGTTAGGGATAAAAGAAATCCACTTTCACAGAATACAATGGGTCTGAAAACTAAAATATGTGAGAAATCAGAAGAGGCTTTGTCTCCCAAGCAGCAGATGCCAGCAATGCACTGCAAAATGAGAGAGCCTTCCAGATTTGGACAAAGAGTGACAAACAGCCATAATAGCTGCTTTTAGCTAAGAATGTGAAAATAATTGCCGTATCTATTCTGCTGCATGCTAGTGCAGTTATCACAGAATATACAGGGATTTGCAGGAACTAGATTATATTAGTTTTTCATTTTCCTGTTAAAAATTTAGTTTGAAATTTAGTAAATGAGAGGCAACCAATTTAAAAAATCAGTGGTATTTACCACAAATCAAACTACATCTGTCCACTTAACTAGTGAATTACATATAACAAGTAAGAAAGAACTTTTTCCATTTCAAATGTCTTTATGTCAGGAAAACAATTTGATGATGGTTCAAATAGAGAATAAGATTTTCACAGTCTCATTTGAGGGTCCTGTGTGTTGTCATGTAAAAATGGCCACAGAGAAATCCACACAAACAAGACAGAAAGACAAAGTATGCTGTTGTGAATGTCATCTTTTTATAACCAGAACTCTGCTGCTGAGTCTTAAGAGTCAGTTCAACATTTGTAACTCAGACAGCTGTAAACTCATGTGGGCTTGGAGGGAGGAGCAGTTAACAGATAAGACAGGAGTGTTCACTAGTGCCTTAAAATGTGTAATTTGGTCAGAAAAAAGAGGCCAAAGCCTATTAAAAAACTATTAGTTTTTACTCCTTGACTGCAATGAAGACAATAACAGTTACTTTAAGGATTCTGAGTATGAAAGGGCTTTGTTCTATACATGCATAGACAATAATACAATTTCTTTACATGTACATATTTCATTGCAACACAGCCACAGTATCACAATTTATGACAGAGAGCTAAAGCCTATCTGGATATGGGTCCAAATGGAAACAATTTGACTTTCATTTACGAGGAAAAATTCTCTAGTCAAAATCTTCAAAAAATACTCAAAACAGGCCTAGACCAACCTTAAAGGAAAAGTCTGATGAAGCAGAACTCTAACGCTTCTTGCAGAAGTTCTTCCTCTATAAGAGTGCAGCCCTTCAATAATGAAAGCTATACGAAATTTTACTACCATTTTTATTACATTATAGTGGAAAGGGAAGTAAACAAGTTACCAAAGTTGCATTCTTCACCAAGTTCTCGGCCAAATTTCAGCATCGCATCTGCCAGCAAGGCTTCTGCCTGAGGATAGCCTGGTCCCTTTTCTTGGCCTCGAATTTTTGACATAGTGTTGATCATGCTGAGTTTAGCTCTGGAAGCTGAAGAAGGCAAGTGACAGAGGTTACAAACGTGCAATCATTTGCCCACATAGGCATGAATGCATTCTTGTGCATTCTTGTGCACTTAAATTTATCTGAGAGACTTAAAACGTATTTTAAAGACACTATGTAAGTTTAGGACTAAGCCCTGTTTTTCACCAACTCTTTTTAGAGTAAAGGAATGAAATGTTGTTGGTCATTACCAACAACACTTTTATTTTGCTGGCAGACTAGAGAGGAGTCTCTGTCCTGAACTTTTAAGTCAAAGCTTCCCTTGAAATGACTTGGACAGAAGTAAGCCCAGGAACACTCCCAAGATAGCATGTTTAACACGTGACAGGGAAGAAAATCTTTAAGGTATCTCCAAATTCTTCTGAATCTTAAAATCCCTAGGTACCAGATGGATACCAGATTGAGCCAGCCTTCCCCTCAAAGAAACATCCAGACTAGGCACACTCAAGATTAGACTGTGGTACCCTCCATTTTTTAAATGTATGAAAGTTTTTCTGTTGTAGAATATTAAAGAAAGCCTATGTCCCTAAACATGATGTGCAGCAACATTTGCAACACTTTTTGCCCTTTATGGGAATTTAGGGAAACTCCAATAAGGTTTTCAACTGCACTTTAGCTTGCATTTTATTTCAGGCACACAACTGAAGATCAAAAGAAAGGATACAAATACCATAATTGATAAAAACAAAGACAGCAAACATAAAAGAACTAATTTGTTTGCTGATGTGCTTTAGTGAATTTTTGCAACTACAGCATGTGAATGGCCTGAAGAGAGTGAATTAATTAATGCCACTTGACTTCAAATTTTTCCAGCTAAATCCTATTGCCAGCAATGAGGACTCAGAGCATGTTTCTTAACTGCATTATTGTGTGTGCTACTGGAGGGCAGCTATGAATACCTCTACCTTCCCCCTTGCAAGCACCTGACTTTGTAAAGTACTCTTAAAAGTTGGTATTTCTGTTTACAAAACAGCAGTAGTTCACACTGTTGTGCACTGATTTCATTGGTCAAAATTCAACCTTGCACACATTACTTCAGCAAAACAAAATATTAGCAGACTGGAGTCAACAAATGTTTTTCATATATTTATTGTTAGAAGTGCATCTCAAGAGAGAATTCTCGTTGTTGAATATGTTTCACTTTGCAGCTTATGTATCTGTTCGCACAGATACAGACATGGAAACACAGGAAAATCAGGCAAATCTCACAGTACTTATTTTGCCTGAGAAGCAGCTATGAAAGGGCACAGCATTTCTAACATTCAGTAATTATGTTTTTGTAAGTTTTCCCACTACCCTTGAGTGCCATCAGATTATGTTTTTCAACATCTGAATTTCTTGATGCCTTCTGTTTCTACCCACTACAAAACTACAGTCAGCAGACTTGCTGACTGTTCAGTATAAGAAACTGCATTTTAACAAAGTTAAATGTCATTGAAACGATGATGGCAATGAGAAAATACAGAAGCACAAAAGAAAATATGGCACAAACAATATTAGTCAGGGGAATGGAGTATTTTCAGAATGGGAGTATTTTCAGAAATTAAAGAAAGAAATAGGGAATATAAAAAAATGAAGTGGGTATATTTTGGACAGTAAGGTAAGAGTAGAAAGCAAAAGTTAGACAATGATGCACACTTCTTTTATTGATGTTTCAAAATACCATGGACCCAGGTGATCTGTAGTATCACAGTACTATGTTATCCAAGTGTTTTCTGGGCACATCGTATTTATCAAGGAATGTGTGCTACATCCCAACTCCTCTTCTTCCTACCAAACCCAGGTAAACTTTTAATATTCTCTAAAATACTACTGCTAAAGGGTTTGTTCGGTTTGTTCCCTGTTTGTGGCTTGTTTTGGTTTTTTTTCTTTAGATTCCCTTCCTTTTCCCAATGCAATATTCCTATCTTTTATGAAAGTGAGAAAGTAAATGGGAAAGACTAGAAACTGCCATTTTTGGTGACCCACATAAAAGGTAATATAGTTGTAGAGAGAATTTTAAAAGAGAAAGATTTTTATTTTTTTGAAAAAATAAATTAGAATTCTTCTCACTATAGGGAGCCCTTTTGCAACTGACATAAAACAACCTAAGATCAGGTGAGTGCTGAAAAGATTTAGTCCTCCTTTCCTCTTACTTGTGGAATGAATAACATGATCTCATTATATAGGCACAAAAGTAAATCTTCCTCCTGCCTATTACGATTTTAATTTTTTGATGCTACTTGCACATGCCACAAGCAGATGAAGGGATATGTAGCTAGACTATGGAAACTATTCTTTCATGCAGTACTGCAAATTTGCATCTGCTCGAAGTGCCTGAAATCACACCCTTAGCTACTTGCAGAAATTTTGCTCTCTGCTTTTGCTGTGAGCCTGTTTCACGATTCACAACAATCATAACCACTCAGATGTGTCAAGAAGGCAGTCAGAGAAGCCAAAAACAGCCAAAGCTTATTACTCAGTCTACACAGTGTTGCTTAACAGCAGTTTGACAGCAGTTAACAATTTTATCGCTATCCCCATAATGTTTGCCAATCCTGTTGCTTTTCCTGCAAAGTATATTACAATGAGCAGTGAAGCTGTGGACTCAAATTATAGACGGAATTTCATTATTTTCTTCCAGCAGTTCTTGAACTTGTAAATAGCATTCCTCCTTTTTTTTTTTTTTTTTTTTCTCCCAA
>VZTF01008041.1:17256-50731 GCA_013397755.1 Cnemophilus loriae | reverse complement strand
TTTTTTTTTTTTTTTCAATCCAGAATCTCAAAATATTACCTTCTCTTCTGTGGTCTAACATAAAAATATCACCAATTAATCTGTACCAGCAATAGTCCTTCAGCATACCACACTGGAGTTGAAATATTTCACAGCAGTTCAAATTTATTTCCAGCTATTAGGAATAAAATTTCTCAGTATAATATGTGAATTTGGTCTGTAGTTCCATGAAACTCTAAGATACTTAAGGTAGACAGAAGGCCTAATTCTACCTTCATGGAAGTGGTCCCCGAACCAGCCTGACAGAGTTTGAGAAGCGTTTGTACAACACTCTCAGATATATGGTGTGACTCTTGGGGATGGTGCTGTGTAGGGCCAGGACTCAATAATCCTTGAGGGTCCCTTCCAACTCTGTATATTCTGTGATTCTGTTATTTATCACAAGCTACCTCCATTGACTGTATCAGCGAGGCTGGTATTGACTTATGCTAGTATCAAAATGTTCCTTATGTTCCTAGATCACTACAGAAATCTCCATAATATTCAATGTAATGCTTTACTTGATTCTTGCAGTTCCAGATCACCCCTCCTTGTGAGAAACCTTTGGCAAAAGAGGAACATGTAGTTCTCCATCAGCCCAATCAAACCTGTTCTTCCATCTCCCTATGGAAAAGACTCATTGGTTTCTATTTTGAGGGTTCAATTTAGACATGTCTGATAACACTTGATTTTCTGTCCTTTTCTCCGGTATGACATCAACAGCTCTTTCACACCATCCCTCTTCTGTAATAAGGATGGGAAATTGCCAGAATACAAGAGGAAAAGTGGTATCTCTTCTTGTGCCATGAAGGAAATAGCTTCGGAACCTCATCTTTTTTCCCATGGTCTGCAAGGACTGCCTAGCCCTTTCCCTTCACATGACAAATGACTGGGAAGGTCAAATAAAAAGCTGTGTCATGCAGACACTCCTACCATGCCTCTCCTGATCCCCACATGTGGGCTGATTGCGGGGCCTCACCTGCCCCATGCCCAGGGCTGCTGCTGCCCCAGTGCCTCCAGTTCCCGGCTGGAGCCTGGGATGGGCGCAGGCTGCAGGCCCTGCCCTGCTGCCCTGGGCAGTCCGCAGCCACTGCCAGCTTCAAGGGAGTCCCCCAGGCTCACAGTGCTGATGCACATTCCTACAAGTGCACCCGGCTGGTGGGCACTTGCCGAAAGTAGGAAGACTCAAAAGGAAAACAATCCTTCCAAAGCCAGTGTCCATCCACCGTGACGGCCTAACATGGAGGCCTGTACTCATCTCTGTTCTTCACATCATGGTAACTTCACCAGTTTTGTGCCAACCTTAACTGCACCAGTGAGGATGAGATCTGTCAGACTTTATACTGGTAAGAAAGAGTGTTTACAAAAAGCGCTGCAAAATTGTAAAATTGTGAAATTAGGTTACCTGGATTTGGCTGAAGATACTCTATTGTCTTTGCCATTATTTCCATAACTGCCCTGCTGGTAACATCCACTTTCTGAAGGACAGAGGGTTAAACAAAAAGAAACATGAAAGTTAGACAAAAGGAAGAAGTTTTTCTCTCATTTTGATCTTATAAATTCTTTTAACTCTTCTTATAATTTTATTTTTATGTACTTCAGAACAGCCCTGGTACGAGAATGGTGATAATACCTGGAAAACTACTAAAGCATGAGTCCACCATTTCAGTTTATAGCACGTCCATTCTCAAGTAAGGCCATTAGTAAAGAGTACCTTAGGATGTGTTAGGAATTTGATAGATTGTACAGTGTTATTGATACATTTGATCATTGTACAGTGCTAATTCTTTATATCACCCTGGAACCATTCACAATAGGGAAAACTTTTTGATAGAACAGTCACTGACAACTTTTTGGAGAACTGGCTATCTCTGATCCCCTACTAACTGGCGAAATGAGAGGAAAGCAGAAGTCACTCAAAACCAACCACTAACAATAAAATGGGCTGTCTACCTCTTCCAGAGCAAGGTCTGGTAAAACTGGGGTAAGGAAGACTAAATATCACTCATTTTCCAGTCTCAAGAATCCTATTAGCATGAATGCACTGACTATTTATTTCCCCCTGGCTGATTCCTACGTTTAGGATTTCAAAATACTTAGAACTGAATAGCATTACTTTCTTCTACCTTCTTTTGTAGTAAGAAGTCTTCTTTTCTTAGGAAGCAGTCTCTATCCACATCGAAGACTGAATGTACTAAAGTATGCAACTATTCTCACTCTCAGGATCAGGTCTCAAAGAAAAAAATGCTGCTTTGGCAGGTCGGGGGATCCCCGTAATGTCCTGTACTCTGTATTTATGAGGACACATTGCATTTCTCTGCAGGGTAGCTTGTGCCCCACAGAGTAAACTCCTTTACCATAATGGCAAGTTCCTATTTTAAAAAAGAACACCTGAGATAGGTTGGTTGCATCATGCTATCAGGATGTCTTTCCTGTTTCCTGTTGCCACTGCCATCTGCCAGGTCTTGCTCTCTCCTTTACACAGAGAAGCAGCAGAGGTCTGCCAAACTTGGGTGAATAAGTAGCTGAACTGCCTGGCAGGGAACCCAGAAACGGCTAGGAGGCTGCAGAAGATAGTGGGGGCGAGAGAACAGAAGGCCAGGGACATTGCAGAAGGATCATGTCCATTGCCTGCAGAAAAGCTGGCAGTGGACACAGGGCCAGGTGGGGAGTGTGGAGGCAACTGATAAGTTTACTCCATTCCTTTCTCAGCTCTCAGTGCTCCTGTCTCCTGGGCTGCCGACTCATGCTGCCCACAAGCGTGATGTGGGACTCACACCCACAACTGGCTGTTGCAATGTCCTGTTTTCCACTCTAAACTTTACACCAGTTTTCTGAATCTTTGTTAACATCTTCCAGTAGGGATGCCTGTACTTGCAACCTGTTCAAACAGAAGCTGAGAGGGCGAAACCAGCTCTGTACTTTCTCTGTAAGAAGTACAAAGGATTTGCCTTTTATTTTCCATCCAAGATTTTTTCCCCACCTCATTATACAAATGTACAGATAAGTAGCTTCTTTTGCTCTTTATTAGAGTTATATATCAGATACATACCTTACAAATCTCCCAGCACAAGCTTTTATTACAAGTTTTGACAGTACCTTTCAGAGTTGAAGCCTGAAAAAACCGTGCTCTGACTGATCTTTTCAGGTGAAATACTATCACTGCCACACACAGCTGTGGCTTTTTTCCTTTTCTTTTCCCCTCCACTGAGACACTCAGTGCTATCACTGCCAGCCTCACCAGGCAGCCTGTTGGATGGTTAGCCCCACCTACGTGAAGCACACTGCCAGTGGAGGCTGGCTAACAGGACCTCTGATCCTGTGAATGAATATCCCAGTGCCACTGTCATGCCCAGTGCCTTGATACTCAAGGAGCTGAGAACCACCAGCACCCTTCGCTGCTGAAATGGCTGTCTTGTAGACAGACTCAGTTTTCAGAGATCCTCTACAAGGGTTTAAATGCAGCTAATTTGTAGCTGACTTCAGCCTCAGTCTCTGAATGAAATATCTGCATTATAGAGTGCCATACATTACATAAGCCTTGGTCAGAAAGAAAAAGAAATAGAAAATGGAAAACTCAGTCTTGCTGAATAAAAGTTAAGTATTTAAAAATTCTCTGAGTGAGTCAGGGACAAAACATTTGAAAATCCTGTTCTAGAAAGAAAAAACGCATGGTAATTATGAATATATGCATCTGTATTTAGACTTACCCTTTCCATTTCTTTGAAGTCATCATCTAGCTTTGTTCCTTCTGCACCTCCTACTTTTTCACTCACTTTCTGCAATTAAAAAAAGAACAACAAACAGATTCAGCAACAACTGAAAAATCTAGCTACAACATTTCCTTGAAGAAATGCTAGGTTTTTTTCTAGTTTTAAGTCAGTACAACAGTCAGACTTACTACAAAAAACTTATTTCAAACACACTGTAAAGTTAAACACTCAGAAATAATATATTACTGCTTAAGCCTCAGAGACCCAGTCTTCGACCAAGGATAGAAAGCACATCTAAGGACAGAGCAATAAGAAGCTCCCAAGGCCTGGCTCTAGCCATCCAGAAGGCAAGAGGCACCTATGCCTGAGAACTCTCAGATACTGACTCAACCCGAAGTTGATCACCAGTAAAAACCACGAGTTTATATGTAACTTAATAGACCGAGAGACAGAGAGATTGATTAAAAAAAAACCCCTATATTCACACCATGAAAGAGCTTGAGTGTTACGTAAGTTATATATAAAATATCCAACTCACTCATCTAGAAAGAAAGAAATAAACGGAACTCTGGTAGTATGACTTTAGCAAATACTCTGAGTTTCTTATAAAATATTCAGTTTGAAAACTAATTGGAAAATTATACTGTGTTGCTATTTCATTTCCCTGATACAGTGTAATACACTGAACTATGTTTCCTTTTACAATCAGTAAGTAATATTGACAATAACAGACTTGAACAGTAACTGCTATGCAGCACCATTCGAAATGGATTTCAGCAATTGCATTGTCAGTCACAAAGTCTTTTATAGTATAATCCCTCAACAAAGTCAGGTGCGTATGATCCAGTGAATGCACTAATCTTTCACTGGGATGGTATTTGTCATAAGAAATTAACCAGACATATGAGTTATTAACTACTGATTTCAGTGAAATGACTACAGCAATAAACAAGAAGAAAGAAAAGAAAGACTGCACTTTTACCCCCTTGGTTGTAACCACTGTGGTAAGTCTTCTATAGCATTTCTTTAATATAAAGAGGAGGAATACCCACAGTCACTCACATGCAATTAGTAAAATCCAGACATCTGAATAATTTTAAATTCACTCCAGTTCACTACAACAAAGCTGCAAGTGCGTCATGGCCAAGCACTTACTTATGCAGGCTGCAATTATCTGTGCAATAGGAAATAGCTACCAGCTCTGTTTGTTTTCTGTCAGCATCTCACAAATTAGTAGCCAAAATGGTGCATTAATGAAACAACAATACTATGAAGAAAACAAGGAACTGTATTTATCCCTTCTTTCCTGTACAAAAGAGATGTGCAAAACCATATAGACGCCCTCTTACCAATAATCTGAATACAAATGAATTTGTGCGGTCTGTATTACTAAACTTGTGCCTTACGGAGATTAGTAAAGTGCGACAACAGAACGAAACACAGTACTGTTAGGAGTAGTGGACAAGGGTTTTACAAATTTTTATTTATTTTTAGTTTCCCGAATGAATCTTCTGCAAATGGATATCCTACTACAGATAATATGGCTAAATCTGCACAGGAGCGTCCTACCATAAAGATTTCAGATCCCTGAAAATAACAGTACGCTAATATGCTAGCACTTAAATATCTAAATAGATTTTTAATAATATCTGTAGTTCAGCTCTAAGGATACAAAGTACTCAAAAGCAATTAATCTCCCAACCCTTTTTGGCTGTAGCTCTACATTTCATCATTTTGAAATATTTTCATAGTTGATGAGGATTTGCAAAGACGTCTTATCATCCCCACAGATGCCCTAAACATTCCTAATTCAAATATACATAAACCATAGCAATTGCTCCTTTCTTTCACATTCATCACTAGCTGAGGAATGTATGGCACTCTTAAAAGCACAACCCTAAAATTTGCTGAAGTGGTCACTGAGAAGTCAAAAAGGCAGGTCATCCCTCTCTTCTAAACTTGCTTTCAGTTTTTGGTCACCTTGTCAATATTAGGCTCACAGTTACCATCACGAGTCATTCATTTAAGGTGGCTAAAAAAACTATGTGCTAAGCAGAAAACTAATTTGTAAAGCTCTCTGTCAAGTACTGTTACAAACAGGGGTGAGTCTAAAGAGAGAGAGAGATGAGCTGCTAAGTCTTCAGCCCTTCTGGGGCTGGGGATCTCTTCTCTCAGGATAGTTACATCACAGGCCCTCAAGGAACTGTGTTCACCTCCACTATCCAGACAAAACTCCGGTTTGGAGAAGCACTGACAGACCTCAGAAAAAAAAAACAGTTGAACCAAAATCCCACTTAAAAATTTAAGTACTGTTTGGTTTTGATTTTTTTTTTCCCTTGAAGACCACAGTCACTCAAGCAGTCAGAGATGAGAACTCAGTTAATTTCCTCAATTAAGTTAAGGATTCAGATTTAAGGATAAAAAAAATAAACCCTCAACAGTTCTTGCCCCTTGGGGCAGAAGGGGATAATCTGCTCAAAAGAAGGCATCACACCCCCTTTTCAAGGCCACAATCAAAAGTGGTCAGGTGGGACCTTTGGGTCTGAAAAAGGCATTTGCAATAGGGCCCACATCTATGCCATTGTAATAGTATCGACTAAATTTAGAGATATTTTTCAGTCTGTTTATATTCATCCTCCAAATCAAATGTTAAAACATTTCACTAAGGCTACCTCTCTATCAGTATCTAAGATTGTCAGATTTGATTATCATAGGTCATGAAGCCATGCCAGCTTCCATCAAATCAGGATCTGCTCTCATGCCAAAGATTTCAGAAGCTCTCAGGAACATCGTCGGCTAACAGCTACAGAAAACCCAGAAACCCAGAAACTAAAAGTCTCCCTAGCCACATCATTTCAAAGTTTCAACATTTTGGTTCTTGCTTTATGACAGATTTAAAATTAGTCTTTTTAAGGAAGGAGGGGATATCCTGAAAACATTTTTATGAATCAAGAATATACAGATGACTTCTACCCCTAATAATGTCATGTTTTACTGTTGGGACCTTCATACTTTGACTGAAAACCAGTGCTATATAGTTCCTTAAATCAAATTCCAATTTTATAAACATCGTATTTCCACCCAGGCAGAACATGAATTTGACATCTGCTGGTCAGAATGATTTCAGTAGGAACAAAAAAATTGGCATGATTCCTACACTTAAGGGAAAAAATAAACTTCTTTTTTTTTGTTTTTTTTCCTGGCAGTTAATATTAAAAACAGATATTTTGGTAAATGTTGACAGGAGCTGGAACATAAGCCATAGTAACAGGAATTAGGTTCGGTAGATGGATTTTATGTGAAACAACAAGACTTGTTAAGTCATAGTTATGAAGCCATTTGTTCCGTTTTTCATATATTTGTGCAAATAACCAGGTTTTTTTTCATTTTGATGTATTGCTGTGTTATGATGCAGCATGTCAAAGGACAAAAGAATGCTTGTGCAGTCACTATGAATATCTTGAAAATTCCAGTAACCTTTTATAGAATACAATGTTTATCACTTACACAATATCTCATACAGCAGTTCTCTAAAGATGTGACTCTGATGCTGTCATCTCTCACTACTCATGAGATATTACTATAAATCAAACACACATTAGACAGCTATTCCAGGACACTGCATTGTACCAGAGTTCTGAACAATTCACAGGTCAAACAACTGCTACGAGAAAATCCTGCAGAGTATGATATGACACTACCCAAACTTGAAAATGTAGTAAGATCCGCATTAAACTACACTAGGAGTCACCTGAGTTTGCAGCTCGATTAATTTAATGACATACTAGTTTGGCAGCAAGTATAGACAGCAGCTTTGTTTCTATACAGGAGGAGAAAAACAGCTTTAAATAGATTACCAACACAATACACTGCCTTTCCCTATGAGGCAAATTGAATGCCCTGTTTGCAAAGTGGTCATACCACAGTAAGACTGAAAAGTAACAGTCTCCCTACTGCATGCATTCCTCACTCCAAATACGTATCCATGGCACAGTTTTCTATTCCTCAAAGGAAGGCTGCTGACAGCATAGTCCTATTAAACTGTCACACAGTGGACAGGGTGGTAGAAAGAAAATTTTTATTAATAAGAAAGCTATGGGAAAGAGTAATGAATGAAGCTTACAAATTCACAATGGAGAAAAATAACGCTCTCCGTAGCTCATTAAATTCAAGTCACTCTATCGATTTCTCATTCCTGATTGCTCAGTATTTCTTCCACAGGTTTCTATAGTTCTTCCATGCCGGTTTCGCCATTTTGAGTTTTTTCTGTCACAATAAGGAAGCACAGTGACAGAATTATCTTCAAGTTTGTTAAGGATTTTCAAATAGGCTCTAAAACGCTGTGATACTGTGTAAGCTTTTCAAACACAAGGAAGATATAGCTGACTTGCAAAAGAAAGTAGTGAGAAGTACACATTTTAATAGGAAGAAGTCTGTGTATATATGGTGAAGGTTTGCCAACATTGCAGGCTTTTCAGAAGAAAATATTTGAAAAGGAACATTTTTTTTTTAAAAGGCACAGTCTCTAAGACTTTTCTTTTTTATTCTGTCACTCCACACACTAGAGCACAAAAAAACCTGTCACTTGCAGGCTAATTTTTGTGTCTGGCTGATCCTGCAGTGTTTGTCATTTATGGCATCAGAACTTGTTACCACAGAAAACACGTGACATCTGCAATTTAGATTTATGATCATGACCCTGGTTCTCTGTAGATTATGAAACATCTTGTGGCAAACCACATTCTCAGCAGTAACAGTCAGCAAGAGAGGAGCTCTTCAGCTTATTCAAATAAATTAGAATAGGCACTGTAAGAAAAACCCACCACAAAAGCATATATTAATTATCTGCATTTTAGAGTTCTTCTTTCTCAATTGGTATCAAAATATAGAATAAAAGAAGGACTTTTTCAAATTAATACGGAGATACCTTATCTTAGAAACATTAAGAGACTGTAGAAAACATCAGTGTTGATTCACAGCACCTTATCATACACTGAAAAGGATTTCAGCACACGTAGAGCAATCTTGCTCAGTTTTTCCAGAATAACCATCTAGATGAGGGTAGTCCTCATTTACAAGCCAAATGATCCAGTATCATTAGTTTTGGAAAGCTTCAGGAAATTCAACAAATGTGATAAATCTCACAAGAAGCCAGAAGTGTGTGATAAGCCTTACGCTCACACCATAGTTATTCGTTAGTGCAACCGAGCAAACCCCACACTCCCATTAAAAACCACAGATTTCACAAGGAAACCTTATCACACTCAACGTTGCATTTAAAATTATTTGAATTTTACTCTGTTTTTCTTTTAAAAATGTAAACAATTTGTGCAAAATAGAGACTGTTAATAGAACACAACACAATGAATGTGAATATAAAAAAGCCACTTCAATAGTAAAATGCAAATAGGATCCGAATTTTACATACATTTAAGTTACAGTAATGTCCATTTACATTTCATTAGTAAATTTCTCTTCTTCAGCTATACAGCCACAATGGCAGGCCACCATGCCAGCTGGAGCTCAGCAGCAGAAGATCCTTCCCTTACAGAACTGAGGAGCACAGTGACACCACTGCTATCACAGAAGCTGTAACAGGTCGTGAAGACAGTGTGAAAGACAAAAGTAAGAAATATTAGAGATCTAAGAATCTCCAGAGATCTTGATTTTTTAACTTGTGTTTTCATTGCGACTTTGCTCATGCCATTGAGGCTTTGCTTTCTCCTTGGAAAAATGAAGAAATGCACTTGCGAAACACATGGGAAAATGGCTAGCATTCATTTGCACCTGCTACTGCTTGCCATCAGCAGCATATCTAACAGAAATGTTCATGATGTATTTTAGGTAAGCATCTGCCAGACAAGCCTGAGATTATCTTTTCTTTTTCCCTTCTGTCACTCAGTAGATATATTTGATCAGGGAATAATATACTCTCTCTCCTGATGGCACTGAAATCACTTTCCTCCTGCTAAAAATCTTTGTTTGTTGGCCTGTTCCACCACAACACCAAACTAGCCACAGGCTGGCTAGCTTTATTCACTCTTAAAAGTTCCCTTGACTCTGCTGCTGGATTCAGAGCATGAACAATAAAGTGCACTATTCAAAGACCAGGAAGTAAACTGAATTTTGGAAACTCAAGCAGGGAAGGCTATGACTGGACTCTAAAAGGCTTGCCTTCTTCTCTCACAAAGCATCTTCTAAATACCCTTTATATATATACACAATAGCTTGGCCTCGCTAGTCCTCACAGCTGCTAGCCGTAGAGCCCATAGCCCTGTTTATGAGTTCCACTAACAGTCTGAAGGCAGGTCAGAAAGCCAGGGAAATTGGCTATAGATGTGACATACGTAAGACACAGGAACTGTCAGTGTGAAAGACAAGCCATTGCTAAAGCCTGTCAAACCATGAATGAAACTCTGGGATAGGCTCTCCAATAATGCCAGTGTGGAGCAAAAGCAAAATATCCCAGTGGAACTATTTCTCCTCAAGAAGATGCATAAAGGTCAGGATCCCAACCTCCAGCATTTTTACATGGTAAGAAATACATGTTGGGAACCTGTCCCATGCTTTTACACTTCTCATTTAGATTCAATCACCTTTTTTTTTTTCATCTTCAGGTAGAGGTGTCAAAGGGGAGGGAAGAGGGTGGCTGGAACAATCCTTTCTTCAATCTGATCTAGCCTTTTACTTTCTAACTACTACCAAGGACCATACTGCAGGATTTCTGCAACTCCAGCAATACAGGGGAAGTCGTTCACATTTAGCACTAACGCACAA
The DNA here is from genome assembly GCA_013397755.1 of Cnemophilus loriae. Lineage (NCBI taxonomy): Eukaryota > Metazoa > Chordata > Aves > Passeriformes > Corvidae > Cnemophilus > Cnemophilus loriae. The sequence goes on along the minus strand of VZTF01008041.1, from coordinate 40,223 downwards.
TGTGAAAGTATGCCGCAAGTTTCTGCGCTGACAGAAGTTACTGCAGTCTTTGCTGCAATGCTGCTGCATTACACTGGAGGCTGTCCTCTGGTAAGTGAAATAAAGCAGTGTGAGGCCAGGGAGGGAACTGCTGAGGAAGCGCTGGTAAAGTACTGCCCTGTGCTGTATCTCTGTAAGGGAAGTCCCTGTCTAGAGGCACCCACCACGACAGATGAGGAAGGCCAACAAAAAACTGAAATCAGTGTTACGCATTCCAGTGACAGAAGTGGGCTGATAGCTGAGACACTGCAATGTGTGATAACAGAATTAATTTCACGCGTTTAAACTTCTTATTGAAGTCTCGCCTGTTTACCAAACACACACTTCAGGAGACTGGCTCTCTGCAAAGTATAAATTCAGCCAGAAAGCTGGTCACAACCCCAGCACCTCTGAAGTTTAGAGTGGCCTTGGGAGCTGACAAAGAGAAGCTGGCAGAAGCTCAAAAGCTGACAGAGAGCTGAAGACAGTCAGAACACTGTGTGCTTTTTTCAACACTCTCTGTCCCCAGCAGGACACCAGTATGAGAAAAAGAAGAAATTGGTATTAAAAAGGTGGCTGTGTTAGCTGGAAGACATGCCAATCTCTGGTTTTTTCTGCAGTACAGAAAAGGAGCAGAGAATCTATTCCTATATGATATCTCTGCTTCTGATGACAACAGTACCATGATTCGGTCAGTCTCTATAGTGAACCTGTGGGCAATAAAATGTCCACAAGTCTTCTACTTCCGTGCAAAGGGATCTGGATTCAAACTCGCATTTCTTACAAGTTCACCACACAGCAGTAGTGGGAGCCCTGCCCTATACTGCACTGCCACAGAGAAAGAAGACATCTGTGCTACATTTCTCAAAGTGCCAAAAAAATTTAGTAGCTGCCTCTTTCTTTAATGTAAGCAGCTCATTGAGCTGGGTGGTGATAAGGAAATTTTGAGACAGTGGCAAAACTAGTCCAAAACCACTAAAAATTTCTGGAGTTCTCAGGTTTCTTTCCTAGAAAGGTGCACAGCACTGGCTTTCTCATCTGGAATGCTACCAGTTGCCAGTCCCTGACCTATCATGCTCTATTATCATGAATAAATACAGGGTTTGTATTTGAAAGAGTGTATCCCATAAAAAGACATATTAATTCAAACTTCCATACCTCTCTTGTGTCTCCAAAGCAATTTTTATGAGGCTTTCAAAGGAAGCTGCTTCCTCTAGATAGATAGAACTGCAGCTTTAAATTTTGTTGCTGTACTTTAGGGCAGATGAGTGGCACATATACAATATGGCAATATATGGAGTGGAAAAAGAGAGAAAAAGAACACAGACCAGGTATGCATCCAGCTAGCATCCTAATCTGGAGCATGTTTACAGATCATGATCCATTTTAGCTCAATTACACACATTAACACATTTGCTTCATCCACGTAGCTTTTAAATTCAGCAAAACCAGTGATCTCTACCATCCCACTGCTTCACTCAGCACATGCCTACCTTACCACAAAGCAGATGCAATCTGGGCACAGGTGACAGGAAGCTTAAACAATCCCATGGTTTCTTAAACTATGTCACCAGACTGCTTGTCCTCACCTACTCAATTTCAGCACAAAACTGTGTTTCCTGCAGCAGTGGTTTAAGCTGCCAGCTGGGAGGCTGAGCTCACGCTTTCTCTTCATGAAGAATGTTTAGTCTTGGCTACTGATCCAGCTGACTTACATGTGCTAGACATCAACTTTGAAAAACACTGGAGTATTTCACAGGCAGTGACAAACAGTCATAGCAGGTAAAGAGTGCTAGGGTACAGTCTACAGATTGCTAAGATCTCCACAAGACAGAGTCCAAATGTCTGATCAGCATTATGCAAGCAGTGATGCAACAATATTGATTGGTAAAGCAGACTCTACTACACATGACTTTGTTAGGCAAATCAACTGCTCATTTTCATAGAGTGTTATTGCTTTAGGGGTGTTGTAATTTCTCTCTCAATACAGGAATGAATTAAAGTGTAGCAGAAATAAATGTGCATAATCTGGCAAAAAAAAAAAAAGAACAGACAAAATAACAGCGTGAGAAATTTACAGCAACAAAATTCCATTTAGGGCATAGTTTACGCCCCTACATAATGTATATTAGTTTACATGCCTTTTGGTGGGTGAAAGTAAGCCTAGTCTTTAACATCTGGAAATGTGAGAATGCAAGGAACATTCAGAAGCTGCTAGAGGCTTAAATATGAATCATCAATTGAGCAGCTGTACAGACTGTGCTATTGTGTAGTTGCTCCTGCTACATTTGGAAAAGTGTTTGCTGAAAACTGTCACTGAATTAATAGTTATCTGTCTAAGGGAAAACATTAAAAGAAGTTTGTGAGGAAAAACCTGTCTGTAAGCTTTTGCTAGTACTGATGTACATTTTATTTCTGGTTTTCCTATTGCCACTACATCTAAAAGGCAGTCTACACAGCACAGCAAAGTGCCAGTCCAAACTATTTTCTTATGTTGTTGGCAGGCAGTGTTGATAGCTTATTAACTCCATACAAAGCAAGCCAAACCCATCCAACACTTTCCATTTGATAGCAGCACATTTAGAAATTGCTGAGATCTACTTTAAGCTTTAACTTTTTTTACACGAGCACTATATAAATTAAACTGAATGCCTTCCCTTTAGACTTATGTCCTGTGTCTCAACTCACCATGTAAAAGCAACATACCCCAAAGCACTGGCCTGTTCCCGGGGATGGAGAGCACTACAATACAACAGTATTGTTCAGTCAGCCACTGGGCATTTCTGGGGTGACCCCCTTGATGAACTGAAATGGTGGCATGCCTTTTTGTGCTTCTGAGATGTATTCAAGAGAAAAAGAAGAGAACAAGGACTAAATGACTTAGGACTGGATGAAACATACCCAGATATAAGAAGAAAGTGACTGGAGGCACCACTTAGCCTGACACTGTATTGTGTTATGAGCACGCTACACAGAGAGGAGGCACCTTTTCTTCTGCAGCTGCAGCAAGGTCAGCAGAGGGATTCTGCCAGAATACCGGGCACGGAGGAACAGCAGCCCTTTCCTACCAAAATGAAGGCATAGCCAGAGCCTTAGGGATTAATATTTAAATTTGAAGTTTAAATTTTCCTTCTTTCAACACTGTGTGTATCAGCTACTAATGATACAGGTAATTTTAAAATGTAAGGAAACAAAACCTGCATAAACAAACAAGAGACCCACCAGAAGCACCTCTGACATCCACACAGCTACACAAACATATCTGCATTAAGCAAAAGCAGAGCTGAGTCTGCTGCTCTCTGATAGGTACTGCTCTCTAAGAGGTACCAAAGAAATGAGAAAAGTGACCATAAAATCCCCCTGAAAATAATTATATAACAGCATTGATCTCACTGACTGGCTCATGACTACTGTCACATCTGATCACAACACAACATGGAATAACACAACAAACTCTGCCTTAGTTGCAGTAATGAGTCTATGGTTCTATCTCATATTCAAGATCTAATAAGGCTCCTGCGACAAAGGAAAATGAGAACCTTTCAGTAAGTTTTTAACTAATTTACAAAGCAGAGTCTTACTACTAGAAGGGATATACAGATTTTTGAGAGATAAAATGAAAAAGGCATTTTTGCTAACGTTAGCTCACAATTTCTTTGATGGAATCCAGATGAAAATGTGATTTAAAAAAAATAATAGAATTTTAAAAAGCCCAAACAGCAGAGGACACAGGTCCTCTGCTCAACGGATCTGTGAGCAGCTCAAAACTTGTAAAAATTTACACCTTTGAATATCTTAAGATATTTGCAGTCTTCTACAATCAGTTTTTCAGTCTTACATAGCAGTCAAACCTCTGAGCCATTGTGGATCTAATTATATATATACCTGAAGTTTCACAGAAAAGAGGAATGTTCCTCTTCATGTACAAATTCAGTTGCTGCCTTCTGCCTTTTCCCTGTAATTTTAACATATATGAGAATAAACTATGTCAGTTTATGAAGTCTTCAAGACCTGGCTGTGCAAGCTCATTAAAAATGAGGACTTTGAATTTTAAAAACTGATTTGGAAGATGCAAATGTGGAACTGCTTACATTTCTTAATTTTTACAGAAATATGAAAAGTGACAAGTGATTCTTTTCTGAATTGCCTTCTGACAGTTAATCCGTTTTTATGGCTAGTCCCTGCCCTCAGTGTCTGGAAGTCCATCACCCACAATGAAAGTGTTCTTAAACTCCATTAGGCCATGCAGAAAACAAAACAGGCAAAGTAGATTCCGTAGATTCCAATGTGCACATGCACACACACAGGTAAACAGATTACCTTCAGAGATGAGATAAAATAAGTCTGAAAAATACTGAAGTCTTCATAAAAAATAAAGGTAAGATTTTACAAATGCTGCCATTTCGTCCCTCCTAAACCACACCAGAGGCATGTTCATCTGAAAAATGGGCAATCGCCTTCTAGACAGCACACACTGAATAAAACCACACCCACTCAAAGGAAGCAATATTCACAACTAAGAGTGCAGAAACGTAGACATGGGAATCTACTACTTGGTGATAAAGCCCCAACTGATTCTTTCAGCATGTTAGTGCAGATGAAGAGCAATCCTAAGAGTCTTTCTTTTTAGAAAGACAGCTGCATATTCACGTCAAGTTCAGTTACACAGCAATAGTTTAAACCTGTCTCATCCCATTTAAAAAGACCACACTTGCCTTTGAAAGACTGGGAAGCGCAGCCCTTACGGCCCATGCCCATGGACTCTGCCTGCCCTCATATCTACAATCATCTCACTGACACCTATTTTCTCCATTTTGAAGTATACAGCTGACATAAGACATGTCATACAGTCCTTGCCACATGCATGGAGACTTTACAGCTTCTGTAAAACACGTAGAGGTTACTGTGTGCTACCTGCAAGAGTAATACCTGGCAGGAGAAGAGAGGGCACGTGAAAAAAGCAAGGAAACCAGGGCATAAAGGAGACAGGCCCTTCAGTCGGTGTAACACACATGAATCAGCTTCTGTTTTATGCCACAAGTAATTGTAACAGATGCTCTATGCTGCCGTATTAGTGGAAGATTCACTTCTTCTTCTTTCATCTGTTTTCTTAAAAACAGGTACATTGTGTTCCCAGGCACTGACCTGCTTTATTCCAGGTTCTGTCCCAGAGTTATTACATTTCAGCAAAAGGTATATTTGTACTTTACAGAATAAGATGGAAGGGACATGCAAAATAAAGCTCTGAAAGGCATAGCATTCCCCTTCCATTTGAAATAACCTAATGAGAAATGTTTTAGAAGACAATCACCCTACACTACAGGGGAAAGTAGAACTTTTTCTTCTCTCCATCCTCCCTATGTTTTCCATACTGGCAAGTATTAAATTATATCGTGAATTTTAGGATAAAAACACATGTCTGCATAGGATATTAAAGCATGTATGATCCTTTATGTTAATCTGCTATTTTAATTTAGAACATTTATGTTTAATATGAAATTTATGACAAGTTATTCTGTGGTGATGTAAAAGCAAAAGGTAACAAAAATGCAGAGCAGACGAGGTTTTCAGATGTCAAAATTTGAACATCACAACCACAAATAATACAGCAGTAGCCTCTTAATGTAATTAATGAATGAGACTAGTTAGCCTAATTATCCATGTGTTCAGAGCTACTGTCCATTTTGCAAACAATTAACATGTTCATTTCACCGAAACCGTTTTATCTTGGGTAGGTGAGAGGAAGAATAAGTTGGACTCTGTATTCTTACCCAGCCTCCAGACATGTAGTTGTAAAAGAAACACAGAGATAGAAATGCCACTAAATACTTCACTGGTTTTCTCTAGCCTTGGAAGCTGCTTAGCAGTGTACACAATCTGAAGTAAAAAGTAATTCCTGAGAAGTCCTAAATATTTTACACTGTTGTTTCTTGCTTTAAAATACTATATTCAAATGGGTTTCTGAAAGAAACATGCAAGCAAAAATTATATCTAGAGGTGGTCAGCTTTGAACATATTAATATGCTTTGTTGGTCTTGAACTGCCTTAATGCACCTTCCATCTAGAGAAAATCCTAGACCAGCCTGCACAAAGCATTCAGTGACAGACAGAAGCCCCTTGCATCTTCTGCAGTACCACCTGAAGGCTGCTGAGTCTACAAGGAGCACAGACTTTTCACTGTTATCTTCTTGTGATGGTGTCTCACGTACACATAATTTTAAAAATATTTTAAACTCATTTATCCTCACAGTCTTCAGAAAGCCAGTAAACAAGGAAACCCTGTATTATAGCTGAAACTGTACCCCTACAGACATCTTAAGACACCACGTCTGTTATGCCACTGTGTTTGAAACGCTTTTACAGGGAGGTATCCCTGTAAAAATGAATTGAGCATGACTTAAGCCAAGTCCTGCAATCACCTGCGACCAGATTTCAGTGCATACAAATTCTTCCATACACCACATCAGTAGAAGGATGGATTAATGAGGATTCCAGTCTCCACCGTATCTTGGGAGTTAGAACGTTTGCAAGTACAAATTTTCTCAGCAGAAAAGTAGCAAAACTTGCTTCTTAGGAAACATGCTGTAGTTAGGAAACATGCCAGAATTGACCTTTTACCACAGAGATCAGCAGAAAAATTCTCACAGATTTTACAAATACAGGATCAAGGAAAGCAGCAGAAGTGATGCAGTGTTAAACATCTGACCTGCTTAGTGGATGAGGGAAGGGCTGTGGATGTTGTCTACTTAGACTTTAGTAAAGCCTTTGACACAATTTTGCACAACATTCCCTGGGAGAAACCAGATGGGTGCATTTCTCACTGTGTGAAAAACTGGCTGGATTGCTGGGCCCAGAGAACGGTGATGAATGCAGTTAAGTCCAGGTGGTGGCTGGTCACCAGTGGGAGTTCCCCAGGGCTCAGAATTGGGGCCAGTTCTGTTTAACATCTTAATGACAAATGAGGGGATTGAGTGCACTGGCAGTGAGTTTGCTGATGATACCAAGTGGAGCAGAGGTGTTGATCTGCTGGAGGGCAGGGAAGCTCTGCAGAGGGATCTGGAATGGCTGGATTGATGGGCCAAGGCCGAGTGTATGAGGTTCAATGAGGCCAAGTGCTGGGTCCTGCACTTGGGTTACAACAATCGGAGGCAGTACCACAGGCTGGGGCAGAGCGACTGGAAAGTCGCCCATTGGAAAAGGACCTGGGCATGCTGGTGACAGCAGCTGAACATGAGCCAGTGCATGCCCAGATGGCCAAGAAGGCATCCTGGCCTGTATGAGAAATAGGGTGTCCAGCAGGACCAGGGAAGGGATCATACCCCAGGTGTACCCAGCACTGCTGAGGCCTCAAGTGTTACCAAGCATTGGAACAGGCTGCCCAGAGAAGTGGCTGAGCCACCACCAATGGATGCTGATGTAGATGATGGTGCACTTGGGGACATGGTTAAGTGGTGGACTTGGCAGTGTCAGGTTAAGAATTGAACACATTTACAGTGCATGTAAGTTCATATAACTCATACAGTTCAGATAACAGTTGATCGTTATCATAAATGTGTTTTCCAACCTAAACAATTCTATGATTCTGTAACAATTCTATAAAAAATGCTGCATTCTGCCTATGAGTAATCTAATTTTAAATTAGTCTTGTTGAGGTTCTCCTCATAAGCTTCTCATCCTTAATATACTTCTTCCTTGAATTCTTATGAATGAGTCTCTTACATTCACAAAAATATTGATAGTTGCTAACATTCTTCCAAACAGATCTCAGAAATACCAGCCCAAAGAAAACAGCAATTAGACTTTTTGAAAAATGGCAGTTAGACATTTTGAAAGAAAAACTTTTAAAGAAATGTGAAACTTGCAATATTTTTTATATTTCATTACTATTTATGAGCTGCTGTTTTTTACACTGTAATACAACCAGTATTTAAACACTATAGGGCAGTAGTCCACAGATAAAATCATAAGTCTTTTGCTTCAAACACCATTTTATGTGATTAACAAGAATACATAAAAGCTTTGCCTACTCTAGGGAGTCCTTTGCAAAACAACCTCCTTCATGGTTAGAAGTAGCCTGGCTTCAGAAGTCCTTCAGATGCTGGCCTGCCATTTGGGACAATAATACTTCCAACCTTACTCAGGAGGGGACCTTTACTATGCAAAACCAGGTGACTCACCTACACGTGGTCTCACAGTGCTGTCGGCAAAAGTGAAAGTCAAGTAGTTTACATTTCTGTTAGATAGATATAGTAAGGACAATTTAGGCTTGAAGATGGAATTGGAAAAAGCAGTAGCATAGTGGCATGCTGAAGTACACCTACTGTTGTTCATGAAAGCCGGGAAAGAAGGAATGAATGAAAGTATAGCTACACTTTAAGCATGCACATCCCAAAAATGCAAATGACAGTACTTTGATCCTCTAGATTAAATGAAAATGTGGAAGGTCAAAAATTATTTACACAGAATCCAATGATAGCAAGCACCGTGACCACATGCCTCCTGTTTCCTAGGTACATCTTCCTTAACAACTTTTATTTCCTCTCCTTAAGTATAAAGAATGATTAGTGTCTTGAGCTACTACATTGGCAACAATAATCTGGTGTGAAATTTGCAGGATAGTTTTTCATCATGTAGTCACTCCCTAATACAGGCATTACAATACATATCAATACAGATAAGGTTTTTTTAATAATAAAAAAGTATATATATAGCATATATAATATATGTATAAATGTAGACATATAAGTGCTAGTATTCTCTCTTTCACCATTAGCTAATGGCAATTCAAAATCAAGGATTTTAGTGGTTGAAAAGTATCTAGAAATGAAACTAGGAAGTATGGAGACAGATAAATCATACTGGATTTTGCAGTACCTCATTTTTCATACTCCATTTATGCTGAATATGTCACTCTCTTTGAAGTTGTGTAGACTGGTGGACAATAACTAAGCTATGTTGTGAATATGGATGAACTGTGAGTAACATTTTCCCTGTGACCCAATTCTTTAGCTATTCTGTGACTGATAAGATACAGAAAAATAAACCATTTTTATATCTTGTCCTTAAAATATACAGGAGTTGTGATGGGATTTACGAATCTGTCATGTTGTGCCTCCTGATTATGGTCCAAGAATCTCATATCCAGACACTCTATGCCAATATAAACATGGACAAATGCTAAACAAGAGGTAGAAAAAGAGATTCTTGACACATATGTTTAGCAGCACTTTTCAAAAGCTAAAAGAACATCACATACAACGACACTGTGAAAATTAGCTCAGTAGACACAATCTGATAAATCAGGGCAAAAAACTGTATGGATACATGTACTACTGGTGCCCTCAAGACTTACTTTTCACTCCTTACTCTTCAACTCAGACTCTCCACTACGAATATGTGGGCCATGACAAGGTGGGCCATGACCCACTGAATCCTGCCTGTACTAGAAGCTTCAAAAGAGACACATAGGAAAGCAAGCCATGGCCATAGCAGTGGTGGGAAAACAGGAACTTGGAGTATACTTCCTTCCAGCACCACAGAAATGTACAACTGGTTCTGCCATTGCACTTCTGAAAGAGGACAGTGGTGCGTGCATGTGGGTGGGGTGGAATTAGGAAAACCAAAGCCAACTGCATCTCCTTTTAAGTATGTCAAAAGATGGTAAAAATGCACAGCCCAAAGGCTTTTTTCTAAGGAAAGAAAGGCTACCTCCAGCTATACACTATCTCCTGTACCTCACAAACATGAGGCAGCACCTATTTGTGGAGCTGTCAGAAAAATCATTACAAGCTCTGTGTCCTGGTGGCCACCAAACCACTTGCTTTTATTTCTGAGCACTACTTACCACAGTAGAATCTGTTCATGCATCAGTTCTGCCACAAGCTACCCTGACTCTGTATTTTCACACTTTCAGCAGCAGTACAACATTTGCTGAGATAACCTGGCAGTGCACTCCACTCTCATGACCCATTTTATTTAGTAGAAAGTGGAGGGATGAAAAGGCTTTGCTGCTCTACAGCTTCTATTTCATTCTCAACCTTATCTTACCACAGCACAGCCACTCTGAAGGATAATGCCACTTTAAATTACTGAGGAAACTGAAGACAAAATTACTGTGCTTAATGGAAAAGCACATGTAATTTGCTCTTATAACAAACATTTTACTTATCTTTAGGAGTAACTGATAAGTTTCTAATTCTTATTTGCTGTATAAAGTTCTTTTGTGAAGTTGGGCTTTTTCCAATACACTTTTTCTTGACATATGAGGTTGCTTCTGTCAAACAGAGCAAAATGAACAGTTAGAATTGCAAATGAATACTCCCTTCTCTTATACTGTGGGAGTGTCAGAAAAAAAAAAAGCAAGAACCCTCGAAGTTTTAAGTATTAAAAAACACCCTAAAATAAGGGCGTTATGCCCTGAATAGCTTTATCAACAGCAAATTTTACAATTATAATAAAATTTGAAACTGGAAAAATAAATCAACACAAAAAAATGCCAAGTTACAATTTTGTTCTTCTGACACATGAAAAAAAATCCTACTTAAAATTCTGAGAAATTTTACCTCTAAAAGACTGAAGGATTTGGTCCAGATGTACTAACCTAGAAACTCACAGAGCTAGCCATTTCTTGAAATGAGGCTGCTAATGTTTCTATGCCGCTGTTCTTTGCATGAAGAGTAATATCTACTTCCTCAGCTTTTCTCTCTTTTGTATCCTGGAGCTGTCAGTCTGCCTGAGGAACACTTGGACTATTTTCATACACAGTATATACATCATCATGCTAGTTCAACCTATCGGGACTATATGCTTGCCACTGCTGAGCCACTAGTGCTGAGGAAAGGTACACCTCAATTTTGACATACAAAATGCAGCAAAAGGATACGTCTAAAAACTAAAAAACTCTCACATTCCTCACGAAGCTATAAAGCTTCCTGCAAGCTGCAGACAAAAACAATAAAACTGAAGCTTTTATGACACTAGCCATCTCGTGTGATACAATCAAGGAGATGACTGATCTGAGCTCTGTTCAAACAGCTCAAATGATACAGCATGATGATGTTTTGTTCTTCCCTGCAATCTCTTCTATGTAATAGCTTCTGATTCAGATGCCCTTTGTAAAGACAGTAAGGGACCCACAAGATCAGCACCATTAATAACTGCAGAAAGAGTTTCATAGTTTAGGGCATCTGAACAATACCCATAAATAGCAACTGCCAGTACACTATAGAGTAGATTTAGGTATGTTTAGGAATTTCTCAAACAGTTTGAGTCAACATTTTGAAGCAAGTGAAGGGAAGAGAGAACTCACATAAAGTGGAGAAGGTCGAAAAGATTAAGATCATCTAGTGCACAGGAGAAATTTGCGTGGACAGTACATATTTTAGTAGGTTGCTCTCAGTTTTTTCCACAAAAATTCTCTGCTACCTCAGAATTATTTTCAGTGTCACATAAGCTAGGAAATTTTCTGTAATCTTGCAAGGCTGCACAAGGCAAGAAAACAATACTCTTCCTGATTTGATGAATTTGTATCTTACAAACACTTACCAGTGTTTCTTGGTATCTTGTTTGTAACAGATCCTGTGAAAGACACCTTGCGCTGGAGGTTGGTGACCTGTTGATTCACCAACCCCTTTACTACCATGATATTGGCAGATATATATACAGATATATATCAGTAAATATGTGTGGGTTACAAAGTAAGGTAAGAAAGGCAGAAGACAACACTACAAATGCAGAATGTGTGAATCCCTCCTTATGTGTAAATACCGCAAGTCTAGTCGATTTATCATAGCATCAGTGAGATTTCATCTAGTGATTTCCACTTAAAAAAGGTACCAGAAAGTACTAAGTAATCAATTACACAAGAGAGAGACAACTTGTTTGCACAGCAAAATTATCAAGGAATATTCTCCATGATCCATGTGCTTAATTATATAGCGTTTCTAAATTTAATTACCCACTAAAAATCTATTCATCTATAGCTCTTGATGAGTTAAATGATCAACCATTCCCACTCAGGTAAAGCCGTCCTGGCTTTCATTACAGACTCTGCTGCTGCTAAGACACAGCAAATCTTACTTTCTTTTCTATGTAACCAAAAGCTATTAACTATGGATTTGGATTGTACTGAGATGTGAAAATTACTGCATGGTAGCCTGCTTACCTAGTTAAAGGTTTTGCTTTTAAATCACCAGCTTTTACAAAGGATAAAATAAGAACAGTAATTTCTTATTACATCTGTCAGTCTTCTCAATGGAGAAAATGATAATAAATAAGGGTTTTCAGACAGGTCTTGCTGCCTTGTGTATATTTGAGACAATTACACCAATGCAGAGCAGAAGATTGCTGGGTTTTATCCCAGGTGGTATTTGTTAAAAATTTTAAGGACTGAAATCAGTGAAACCTTTGTGTCTAGACATCCCACTCCCACGCTTTATTTTCAGTGCTATACTCCTAGCTACCTCACGGAAATACTTTGACCAACAGAGGCAACAAAACTTGATGATGTTGAGGGTGTTGACAAAGCTGTGAAACTGAAATTATCAATATATCCTGTCTGACACCATTGAGGCACATGTGCATGTCCGTATTGCATAATGCAGCCCCAAGACAAATATACCCAGCTGCCTCTGGGAAAGCTGGCTCATCAGTAAGAGCCAGGATATGATAAATGGGGTTGCACGGAAGGCAGTAGAGGAAGGCAGAGGAGAACGGCAAGCCTGGCACGCCTGAAGGGCAGCACCTCTGAGCACAAGTAGGGTCTCCATATTGAGAACAGGTAAACACATCAGGTGTTTGGCTTGGCTAAGCAGGCACTCACAGCTCAGCTTCCATGCACAGGAAATGGCAACTATGAGAGGTTGCAAAGAAGGAATGCAGGAACCTTGATGTCATATACAGGGACAACATTGGAAATCTTCAGAGCTCAGCTGAAACAAGAACTGGCAAGAAACACCAAGAAATGCAGGAAAATCTTCTTTCATTGTATTAGAATGAAGAGACAACTGGAGGCCCCTCGCTGAACAGGGTGGGAACTACTATAAGGGGGGTGGGTAACACCAGAACACCTAGCATTCCTTATCTTGGTACTGCTACTTTCTGAGATCATCCCAGCAATTAGTCAGAGATTCTACTGTCTGCATGATCAAGCAGATGAATGAAAAAATGGCTCAGTCAGTCTCACGGGCTAACGGTTCATACTCTGTCTATAGGCTGATAACAACGGGACACAATCAAGGGTCTGTCCTGGAATCTCACCATCTGTTCACCACCTTTTTATCAAGTAAAATATCTAGAGAAGAAGAAATTTTAAGAAAGCAGTGTGTAACTAAGCCACAACTGCAATGCAGAGCTACAGAAGCATCACCTCAAAATGCATGAAATGAAATGCAGGAAAAGAAATCTGCTGGCTTTGAGGCTGACAATCACTAAGCACCATACGTTAATACAAAGCTTCAGAAACACAGTACATTTTTACTGATTTATAAACTGAGGGTGCAACAAAAAGGAGGGAGTTCTAGGACCCAAAATTATGGGCACTGAAAAAAACCAAAACCAACCACGTTTTTGAGAGTTGTACTCCCAATACTGATGACTGTTGTAAACCATGGGAGATAAGACAGGTCCCTCAAATGGGTGAAGAGTGAACTTTTTCATGTTTTTTCTTAAAAAAACCACTAATTATTTGAAGAAATGGCAAAGTCTTGCCATGAAAGCTCCCTAAATCATGCAAACACTTATTCAAGAAAAGCAGTGGACATATGCTTTATTTTAAAAGTCTACCTGTAACCAATTTAAATTAAAAAAACCCAACAAAACACTCCTAGATAGATCTAAGTTAGACCTAAGTTAGACACAAGACAGGAGACAGTATTCATCATACAGAGGTTTTTACTGTGTATTTAATAACAATTACTGCAAACAATTCAGCATAGATAGAGTTTTATTGCAACAATTCAGAAGTAAAATGTGTCATCATTCAAAATTTGTTTCACTTTTTCTAACAGTTGTACAATTTTATGCTTTATAAATATTTCTCTCTCAGAGAAGAAATATATTGCTGATATAGCAGTATAAAGGCTTAGATCCACTATCCACACCACAACTGGGTTTTGTTCTTCTGCAAGCACTCCCAACAGCAACTAAAGAGCAGAGAAGTCACAGGTATGCTGCCAGCTATACATCTATCCCGACATAGCTTTTTCGTCAGTGCTTCGATTTGAGGGATATTCTCTGAGGTATCATTATCCAGTCTCATACAAACAATCTTGCTCTCACTTCCCACACAAGTAGCATTTCTTACTAGCTAGTCCAACAGGTCAGCCTCAGCTGTTGTAGTTTTGTTCGGGAAGATGACAGATAAGCCATGAGTCATAAGAGAGATATTATACAATGCTGTGAAAAAAAAAACAAAACTCAACAACAACAACAACCAAAAAACAACAGGATGAAGGAGAAAGAAGAACAAAAATGCTCAATCTCTGTGGATAGCTTTTGAAGCATCTTGGAACAGTCCCAGTCCTGATACAAAATGGATCCTGAAATGGTTTTTGTGCACAAACTTCTCCACTGCTGAAGTAATTGTTGTCTGACCTCTTCTCATTCCAAGCAGGAGGCACAGGGTGTTTTTAAAAAGTATCTTTGTAGAAGATGCAAGATAGCAGGAACTATAAGAATATTTGACATTCAGCCCCATTCAGCCCCATAAATTTTCAGCTATAGGCAGCCTCTTTTAGCTGTCCATACTGTACCACTAGCCTATGGTAAAATAATAATCCAATGTCCAATGCTTGTGGAACTCTGTTCTTCTCTCTGAGTTTCCTCTGCAGTTTTTTTACTATCTACAAGTAAGTGTTCTGTTTCCAGACATTCCACATGCTTATATTTCCTTTCTTGGAATCCCAGCTGCTCTGTACTGCAGATATTTCTCTCCCACCCTCTCAGAGGTCTTTTTCCCTAAAATAAATGGGTGAAAAAAAATTAATTATCTGCCAGTGATCCCACCTACTGAAATATTTTACTAACTACACTTCTGGTGAACAATCTATGTACAGCAGAAATGACACTGGAGGAACAGAAATCACAAACACTGAAGCTGCAAATATGCAATCTGCTGCTCTGATGAGACAGAAGGAAATGCACTGATGGATGCACTGAAATCCTCAGATTGGCTCTGCAGTTTGATCATACTTATACGATTTATATCAAATAGAGAGTTGCGAAGACATGTGACAAAATGTTTTTATCAAATCAGAGCTTAGTATAGAGAAGTTTCATAGAGAAAGAATAATAAATTAACATTAAAACATACATATTAATTGTATATCTGAAACTTTTACATGTACAGTAGGCATCAAATATGCTGTAACCAGCAACTTTAGTTATCAATATTATGTCACTTTAGTTGTTTGCTTAACACATGAAACGTGTGCATAGAGGAAATTCAGGGAACCTACTGTAAGATGACAGTGAAAAATTTTAATACCTGTCTCAAGTCTCAGCCAATCATCAGTGCTGCATTCATTGCTTTGGCACATTATTTCACCTGTGGGTATTAGTTTCTCAGTTCCAATCGAGTCCAAAAGCAGGGATACCTTCCACTAGACCACGATTCTCAAAACCCCATCCAATCTGGCCTTGAATGCTACTAGGGATGGGGCATGCACAACTTCCCTGGAAAACCTGTGCCAGTGTCTCATCACCCTCACAAGAAAGATCCCTTCCTAATATCTAATCTAAATCTACTCTCTTTAATTCTGAAGCCATTTCCCCTTGTCCTGTCACTACATGCTTTTTTAAACAGTCGCTCTCCATCTCTCTTGTAGCTGCCTTCAGGTACCAGGAGGCCACAATTAGGTCACCCTAAAGCCTTCTCTTCTCCAGGCTGAACAATCCCAATTCTTTCAGCTTTTCCTCATAGGAGAGGTGCTCCATCCCTCTAATCACCTTAGCGGCAATCCTTCAACTGGTCAATATCCTTCCTGTGCTGGAGACCTGTGCTGGACACAGCACTCCAGGTGGGGTCTTGCCCTTGGTGAAGCTATGCTGGATGTCTCAAATCACCTCCTGATCCTCCCTGTGCCTTAGCACAGCTTCTAGGAGGATCTGTTCCATGATCTTCCCAGGCACAGAGGGGAGTCTGACAGGTCAGTAGTTCCCAGGGTCCTCATTTCTACCCTTTTTGAAGATGGGTGAAATGTTTCCCTTTTTCTAGTCCCCTGAGATTTTGCCTGACTGCCACGACTTTTCAAGTATCAGGAAGAGTGGCTTGGCAACTACATCAGTGAATTTCCTCATGACTCTGAGATGCAGAGAATATCTTATTTTCTTGAACAGTACCACCATTATGTGAAGCTCTATATTCATTATTTTAAAGACACAGAACACACTTTGCTATTGTCTGATGTAGATATCAGAGACATGTTAAAAGTTTTTATGTCTAAAGACTGTTCAGGAGGAACCATGCTCTGGCTTTGTTTTGCAAGATGCTGTGTTTGTACCTGAGCAAAGCTAGTCCTTCACTTAAAAAATTGTAGATGTATCTCTGGACACAGTTTAGCTTCAACTACACCAGCTATACAAACTTTGGTGGAGCTATGACTCAGAGAATATTATCTTTGAGCTTTTTTTCATAACCAGGACACAGCTCTTTCCTCATTACAGACAGTGGTGGGTATTTTAACTCTTGAATGTGCCACTGATTTATTTCAAGTTCACCACACTGCTAACATCTAACTCTAGTAAACTGAAAAGTTTTTTTAGAACTTTGTAAAGTTCTAAAGCCTATTTAAAGACTTTTCAGAGAGTAGCTATAAAATAAAAATTAAAATCAGCAGTAGATGCTTAGATGACATTCTGTAACAGACAATTAAAGACATGTGCAGTGTCTCAAGCTAGGTTCAAGGACTGTTCCACAATACTTTTCAAACCTCTGACATCATTCTACAAATCTTCAAGTGTCAGTAAAGTCACTAATAATATTGTTTCCAAGAAATACAGCCTAAAATTTTACCTTTTCTGACTTATGAAATGAAAGATAGATTTACTGGAAAGTACAAGCAAAAAACCACATAGAAGAGAACTGTAAAGGCAAGAAAAACAATATCCAAANAAAAAAAAAAAAAGAAAAGCATCTAGGATCAAACTAATGAATGATGAAAATTAGAACAATCAAAACAAGAAAATTAAAACAGTGCAGAAACAGAAAACTGAAGAGAAATTGCTGGATGCAAGAATAAAACAACTGACACAAAACAAAAGAAATGCCAGTGCATGCACAGATTTTTCAGCTATACTAATCTAAAATGGAAAAGGATAGCTGAAACTGCAATGAAAGCATGGAGCTGTGCAGCTCCTATACACTAGCAT
This sequence comes from Cnemophilus loriae, assembly GCA_013397755.1. Lineage (NCBI taxonomy): Eukaryota > Metazoa > Chordata > Aves > Passeriformes > Corvidae > Cnemophilus > Cnemophilus loriae. The sequence continues at coordinate 22,838 of VZTF01008041.1, read as the reverse complement.
AAAAAAAACCAGTCCAGGCGGTTTGAACACGAGAAAAGAAGATGCCAGAGAGTGTAGGAAACGACAGCTGGTGTTTTTTAGGTAGGGAGGCAATACGAGCAAAATCTCTGCTAGATTAAGAGATTATGTGCAATTATCTAGACTCTGTGATTTACGTTTCACCTAAACTGGACAGGAGGGAGAATTTCCAGTACTTTCATTTAAAAGAGTATATTTTTGGGGTGAATTGTACCTCTCTTTATAAATTGAAGGTCTATACTCCAACTCACAGTTCAGTAAGAAGGTAAATCCACTTTGTAACAGGCACCAAAATGCCTTGGGTAGTGAGAAAGGATTGGCTGGAATTCAGCTAGAGAAAGACAGCAATAGCTCCAAGAAGCCTGACCTAAGACCTGCAGCACCAAGGATATGACCCAGTATCACCTGCCTACAGAAAGATGTGTTGCTCATACTTTCAGGAGCTAACAGAACACTTTCAAAACTATGGGAGAGCTGCAGAGCTGAATCTTTCATGTGCTCCACACTCCAGTTTTCATTTGTGACTGAGTTAAGGTTTCCAGAGAGGCACCAGCGGAATTAAAATAATTAAGCAGAAAATAAACGGGAAAGGTATGTGTTGACAGAGTGTCAGGAAGAAGGGGTTTTATTATTAAAAAAATCCCTAGGTCTCTAAGATCAGAATCTTCAAACCACAGGGATCAGGATCTTTTTGTGCTATTACAGTAGTCCCATGCAACAGAGTATATGTTGGAGAAATGGCAATTATTTAATTTTTTAACTTGGATCTAGATGGAATAAATACTGTGTTAAAATGCTTTATAATGCTCTTAAAAGAACACTTTGCCTCTCTTAGTAACCACTTAAACCAAGCTTCAAATTATTATTTTTCCTCAGTCTCACACTAGTTCACACCATCTTTTCTTCTGAGCAGTATCTAAAGCTACTGGGCAAGGATTATATCCCAAGCAAATATTCAATATCCTGAATGGATTCAACTTCAACTTTTAATGTCCATGTGCACCAGCTGGCTGTATAACAGCAAGAAAATATATTTGTTATTATAGCACTGTCTTTCTGCAGTACTAGTGTTAGGACTTTTGCATAGAGAAGTTACCAAAGTAATTCCTGTAGCTGCACTGGAGGTATATTCAAATAAACCACTACATAAAACATTTTTCCTTTTGAGTATGAAATGAAATTTACCTAGCTCTTCTCCACTATAGAAATATTTTGCTGTGTTTCATCTCATAGTGGAAGAAATCTTTCCAGCAATAAAAACAATTTTGCAAGACCATGAACTGGAAGAGCATTTCAATATCTGCAGTCTTACCTTCATCTAAGCACTTGGCAATGGTTTTAGCAACACATTTTAATTTATTTCAGAGACTTCCTGCAAGAGGAGTAATTATTCACGCAGTGAATGGGAAGTCTCTGGGTCAAAGAAACAAGTGTTATCTTTTGAAGGGACATGACTGGAACAAACTAAGTTGTGCAAGAGCTCTCCAAGCAAAGGATTTCTCTGCTGTCAGTTCAAAACACAAGAAGAATCCCTTCCCAATTAGTTAGTGAGGTGAGATTCTTTTTCTTTAAATCATCTTAGTTTTTCACTAAGTATAATGGTCCAACATTCCCCCTCTGATGGTATTTGTTTGGTATTTTACGACAAGTCCCTGATTCTTTACAGAATACTTTAAGATACTTTACTAAGTAGGTTAGAAGAGTTCCTGAGCCTGTCATTATTCCTCTGATCTTTTCCTTATCCTTGGTGGGTTTTTGTATTTATTGTGATGAGCAGTTAACTAGTAGGCTAACATATACCAGTTCAACAGCTGCTCACTAGAGTATACATGTTTCCTCACAAATAAAGAAAGCACAGCACACAGCTTGCAAGTAGAACTGAAAAAATGCCAACCCGGAGTCATTAGACCATAAAACCTTCCCCAAATTTTTCTCAATTACATACTTGAAACCTCACAACTCTACTATAGTTTTTGGAGTATTTTCAGTCCCTCAGTATGCTAGCAAGAAACTTTAGATCATACCAATATCCCAAAACAACAGGGACTGGAGTACTAATCCATTAAACAACTCCGAAGCATCCGCTGTATAACTGGCCTTATCATCACTAGTCCTGCAGAAAGCACCAGCAAACTTCTGTATCACTTTCTAAAACCATAACGCTTCAGTTTGGAAAAGAAACATTGTGGTTCCACTTTGCTACACTGACACAAAAAATTGACAGGAAAGTGAGTGCCACAGTAAACACTCTCTTCACCTACTGACAGGTAAAAAGATACCACTGTAAAAAAATGATGCAGTGCTGCCACACAGCACATCTACCAACACCACAGTTTTCTCACACTAGCATTTTGTTCCAATTCTGAAGCATCTGATGGCATTTTATGAAGCTGCATAGCTTCAGTTCCATTGATAAATATTAAGGTTAAAACTTGTTTGTGTATTTCGGCAACTAAATATACAGTTGGATTAATTTTCCTAAATCATATTAGCTTTAATGAGAATTAAATGTCTAGTTGTTAGAATAAGTCTAGCAAATGCTGGCTCCCTTACCAATTAACTCAGCAAGCGTCAGTTCTATCAACAGGTAAAAACATAAGGAAGTCTACGTGAAAAAATGCAAAAGTGAACAAAATATTTTGAATTCTGCAGTGTAAACAAAAGATTAGAATATGCTTCCTGCTAATACCAATCTGTTTGCATAGCAGAGAATCCTTGGATCTATATACAATATTGCTGAATATAAAAACCCACAAAAAGTCAAGTTCACTAGCAATCAATTTCGATTCATGATACTGGCCCAGAGTGAACATAACTTGAAAAACAGTGCTCTCATTCTGTAAATGTTGAATCAGGTTATTGATATAATTGTACATTAATACATCATGCAAAACAAATTCATGTCACAAATAGCCAGGAAATTATACTACACTACCTGACTCCATTTCTAACAAAGCACAAGCAAAACCCTGCACTGAATAACAATATTTTTGACACAGCAGAACACACAATCCCAGGGACATTATTAAACAAAACACATTAGAAATAATACTTTGTTATTATTTAATTGAAAACTTCTATAAATTGTTGGAGAAACTGGTTTTTTTCCAGGGCCATAAATCCCTGGACTGGTAACAGCTAAGTTTGTCTATAAGATGCTGTCACCTCGGCATTCACAGCAGCATTCCTGAGAGTTAAAAGACTAATTCCCTGTACAAGGTCAGTTCTGTTTTAAAGCAGGATAGCAGATTGCTTAGCAGCAGACCAGGAACATCATTACTTTTAGCTGTACCTACACAATTCATCTTGATATAAGCTGGTGACTTACAGGTCAAACTGTGTTAACCTCATTACCAGTACTGAGTTATTTAATCACCTTCAGACAGGTCATTTAATTATCTTAACTCATATAATAACATATTCATAGATCATATGTCATCCTAGGTTACATTAATTAGTTTGTTTTATGTCCATTTTAGCAAACTCAAAATCACCCTTGAACACAGCTTTCCTGAAGTAATTTCTTCAGACATGTAAAGCTTCAATTCAACTTAGAGGAACAATGTTACATATTTTCTTCCTGTACATACTACAAATTAATATTGCTTTTGCAGCAGTGCAAGAATTAAAACCTTTGTATTTTCCTGAAGTACAAAATCAGAAACATAACTCAAATTTGTTCCTACCACTATCTGAAAAAGAGAAATAACTATGATCATATAATATACAGAATGTACTCTGCTTACAGAGACCCACTGTGACTGCTGATGACATAAAAGCTGAGACAGACAAGTCTTTGTTTCTTTATAGTATAGACTTTTACTCTTAGATCATCTTTTCTTTATATCAGATACTTGCTGTTTGATATAAAGGACTTCCAGTCCTTGTTCTCACCTTCTAAAAATTTTCTGACTTAGATAACAGTGATGCTGAATTCGGAGCCCTACAGAGATTTTAAATTATGCTTTGTTTTCTGGAGGAAGTATCTGCTTTCTCATAGCCCCGTAGCATAGCACTGAGCAGAGCACTTCAATCAATTGCAGAATGCTTTCAAGCTGTGGTGCCTACCTGGCACTGTCCTGAGATAGTGATTTGACAGTCTGCTATTTCTCAGCTTCACTACTGCAATTCAGCATTTGCAAGGCTCAGAGGGACTTCCATAAGCTCCAGTTATACATAATACAGCTCAATAGCTCCTCACCAGGAACAGCGAGTCAGCTCTGTTCTCTCTCTTCTGCTGAAGTTTTGAACTATCTTTAAGATGAAATCATTGTCTCCTGATATTATCAGTGATGGAGGTCCCGCATCTCCGTCACAGCTTTGCATGGTTTTGTAGGAGTCACACATGTCACAAGGAAATAGGTTATTTGAAAAAACATATAGAATCCAGTAAACTATGACAGCTCTTGCTCTAGAGCTCTACACAGTGCAAAACCAGATTGTGGCCCATTGAGGTTGAGAATTACTCCACAAGGCCTGAATCTCATAGGATGTATCTCCTACACAGCGCAGTGCAACACTGCTCATGCAGATATGAAGCAGAGAGGTAGGCATTGGGAGTCTCTGAAGCAAACGTTGCCCAAGGACAGATGCTTCATGCCGTCAAAACAATGAGGAAACAGACACAGATAACCAGAAGTCAATTTTGAGTTTTGGGTAGCCTTAGTTTATCAACAATTTTCCATGCTCTTAAGTAAATCACTACTAAAAATACACCTATTTCACAGGTAGTCTTAGAATCATAGACTTGATTAGGTTGGAAAAGTCCTCAAATATCACCATCAAGTCCAAACCCGTTAACCTGGTCCTGCCAAGTCCGCCACTAAACCATGCCCCTAAGTGCCACATCCACATCCACATGATTTTTGAACAATTCTGGGGATGGTGATTTCTGGAGATGGGGATGGGGATTGTGACCAGGCAGCCTTTATCAATGTCTGATGTGAAAAAGTTTTCCTAATATCCAATCTAGCCTCTTTTGGTGCAACTTGAGACTGTTTCCTCTTGACCTGTGGCTGGTTGCCTGGGTGAAGAGGTCAACCCTCACCTCACCACACTCTCCTTTCAGGCAGTTGTAGAGAGCAATAAGGTTTCACCTGATCCTGCTTTTCTCCAGGCTAAACAACTGCAGCTCCCTCAGCCACTCCTCACAGGACTTGGGTTCCAGACCCTTCACCAGTTTCACTGCCATTCTTTTCCCTGAATTATTCAGAATAGATAAAATGGGATTGCTGTATGCAGCACACAACATCTCTCTATATAGACATGCCACTTCAACATTATCACTTGTGCCATTGAAAAGGTTTACCAGCTTTTAAACAGAAGCCGTTACCTGATCATTAATAAGTCATCTGTGTTTTAAATTTACTGTGTGGCTTTGTTATAAGCATTCAAGGAGGTAGAATTTGAAAGAAATATTTCACACAAGAGTTAAGATACAGATAAATTCTTCCAAAACATAGAATTCTTACAAAATGAGGTATTCTCAAGCAGCTATAAAATTAAAAAAAAAAAAAAAAAAAAAAAAAAAAGAAGGAGAAAAAAAAAAAATTGCCCTTTTCCTT
>VZTF01008041.1:0-17250 GCA_013397755.1 Cnemophilus loriae | reverse complement strand
AAAAAAAAAAAGAGAGAGAGAGAGAAAAAAGAAATTGCCCTTATCCTTTAAGAACTACAGAATACTTTGCATTATCATGCTAGAATCATTACCAGAGAAGTATAGTGGCTTCCTGTCTGTAAATATAATTTATTTATGAGCAGGTTTTCTTTCCACTCTTGTACCGCAGCATTGTTCTAGGCTGTTTAATAAGCTTCCTGAGCCATTCAAAAATACTCAGGAAAATGTCAGAGCATTTTATGTCAATAAATTAGCTGAAAACAACAACAAAAAAATAGGCTAAAAAAACAACCAACTAACAAAAAACCCCTATGCTATTCCTTTCAAGGAATAATGTACTCTTCACCACCACAAAGCATAGGATCTCAATATATTCCTGTACTTATCCTTTTTCATGTTTTGCCCTCCAGATTAATGTTCTTTTTGGCTTATCAGACAGGTTTCTTTTATGCTAGTTCAGTTGGATTCATAGTTTAAAAAAGAAAAAATTACTACCTTCAAATCTAGGAGACAGTCTTGTAAACGAAAAAAATTAAAAATAGAACTTTATCTAAGTGTTTCAAAAAAACACACTGAAAGTGGGTAGTCCTGACAAAATGGAATATTGGAAGGAATCCCTCTATCACAGATAGACGTAGACATGGGCTGTCACTGACTTCTGATATGTACAAATGCCAAAAAGAAAGAAACAGAGTAGTCACAGCTGCCACAATTCAAAAGCAAAACCCAACTATCACCTTTTAGCGTAAACATAACATAGTCCATGCTCACCTTCCACATGCTCAAATACTGCATACCTTAGAGAAGATTTTCTTCAAATACAGAAATTACTGATCTATCTTGGAGGTCAAACATACCAGAACAACTGACATGATTATGTCCAAGTTCAGCAAAGACGTAAGAGTTATTGCATAATTTAATATGCCAGCTGTACCACTATTATCATCTGATTAGTCAGTTTGCTCACACTGTCATGTGAGATACAAACATGCAGCATGTAACTGGCCTATGCAGTGTATGAGAATGTTCCGTGCTGATCACAAGAAGCTCTCCTGGGACCAGATTTATCTCTTCTCTTAATTTGTACAAATCAACAAAAATGAAAAGCAAACTCTAGTGGAAGATGCTGGATCACAAGAAGGATTGTCATGTCTGTGATTCTTTGCGATAGAGACCAATGCGACCAGGCCAAAAGAGGAGCTGGTACTGACAGCTCTTAGACAGCACCACCCTAAGCTGCCAGGCTCTCCCAAATTTCCCTTAGGGAAAAGCTGCCATGCCCAATCTGTCCCCACACTACATAATCTGAAATGCCCCAGTGAACCTAGCTCTTCCCCAGATTCTTCCTCCCTCCCTGTCTGCTATTTCCCAGGTGTTTTGCTTAGCACACATAACCTTATTGAATGTCATGGTCCACAGTGCATTACCACCCAGTCCCCTGCCCTCCAAGCCTGTTTCTGGGGACTAGAGCAAATGCCCCACCATCCTCCCTCTAAGCAGTCAGGGTCACCATGCACAGACTCAAGGACAAGAGACTCCAGGTCTCTGCTACCTCAACAGAGCAAGAATAGAATGCCGTCACACAGGTTTCCCTGAGAAGCAGGTACCACCAGATCCTTAAAAGGGAGGACAGCTTTTGCACTAACCTTCTCCTGCCATTTGAAAGCCAATGTAATACTTACATTCAAGCACAGAAGCCATTGCCTGTCAAAACATCACACTTAACACTGCTGTCAGTGCAGCTTGATGTGTATGCCTGTAACAATATAGGCACAAGTGAACTAACTGTTAATTTCTTGTTAGCTGTGTATTAATGTGGAGGAACTTCACCAGAAATCCAGACATATGAACAACACACAAAACAAGTAGTTTATGTGAGTTGTTCTTTTCTGACCAGAAAATGGTTTCAATATTGAGCAAGTGGAGGATCTAAGATGCTGTAAAATTATTAAGGTGCTGTTGCCTGGATACAATTTTTTCCTATTTCATTCCCAAGCAACTTTATAAAAAATCTAGGTTAGCTTTGTTCTAGTTTTCCAACTGAAAAGTAAAAATTCCTTAACATTCAGAGAAGTAATTCAGCAGTTGTCCTAACTTGAAGATATGGATTCTTTGATTTGATATATATGTGTAAAAATTTTTAAATTAAATAAATATTTAAAATTTATAATAGTATGTAAGTTTACAATAGTATGTAACCATAATTAATGTATCTTTAATAATAAATTATATTTTTAATCAGTTACCTGCAATCTACAATTATTTCTGCAATACTGTCTCTATATTTATTGCTAAAATACTGTCTACGTAACCGTATTTTAGAGACATAAAAACAGATGAACTAAACCACATGCATAAAATTGTTTTAAAGATAAGGAAGGCTTTATAGACACATTCAAAAATCCAAGAAATGGCATAATTAGACTTTCTAAGTAACTTTAATTTAGCTCCTAATATGCTCTCTCTGCATATATCACTAAAGTATATAAACTCTTGCTATTTTTGAACTAGTTGCAGTTTCATTATCATTTTCTCATTCACTAAATAGAATGAGCAGCATTAATTTAAAAACCCATGAGTTTTACTTTATTTCAGCTCTACTGTGCAATCTGTACAGAACTGTCTTACAACAAAACCTTAACCTGCATAAAGATTAAATTCTTCATAACATCGCTTCCCACCATATTAATTAATACCTGAGTGCTACAAAACCGTGTTTGAATTTATTTTGATAAAAACCCTGTAGAAAACCCTATTTTTTTAATGTTTGCTAGCTATAGTTCTGATATTCTTTTCATCTGCTATTTATAGATTGAGAAGAATACATGATCATAAACACTTTTCCTGTTATGTACAAAGCTTAAACCCTGCTCACAGAAATTTTTTTTTGCAGTAGTGGTAGCAATAGGGGCTTCAGAGTTTCACTCAGACATTTCTAACTGCATTGCTGAATACTAAAGGTGCTCAAGAGAACATCACTCATCTGAGTATTGCCTTGGTGAGCCCCACGTGTCCTCAGGGAAAACACGTCTTCAGAAAACAGCTCGTATTTTAGTCCTGAAATACTTAAAGGTAGGTATCACAAGACATCTCAAAAATCCAACTGACTGCAGTGAGAATTACGCAGATAAAGATCAATACAACTCAGATGGTTAAAAAACATGTACACCTTCCAAGTAAGTTTAAAAAAAAAGTCTACTTGTTTTACAAATTCACCAGTGTTAATTACAAAGGATGATCAAGAGCAGAAAACAGAGAAACAGAAAAAGAGGAAAAACAGAAATAAGAAAAAGAAAGGGAGGAAATAAAGAAAAGTAAGCAGAATGTGAGAAGAAAACTGAAAAGACAAAGAAATAAAAAGAATAATCCACAAAACATGTCCTGTTTAATAGACCTTGCTTGCACAACAGTGTCTTTATCTACTGTTTGATGGAACAAGCATAGCAGTGACAACTAATTTCCTGAATTGCAGCTTGTGGCTAATTTGTTGCATGACCTAGAAAAAGTAGTCTTTAATGAAGTCATAAGTACTTTTACCATACACAGTAACATTTCATCCAGTCACATGCAGTATACATCCAGCCACACAGCGACAGACCTCGTACTGCACCCCCAAGAGCGAAGGTTGTCATGGCTACTGCTACTTCAAAAGTCTTGACTTCTTTGACTAACATCTTATGTTTAAAAATAGTATTATGACAAAACATAAGAGATAAAAAATATGTCTTTGGGCATGGTGCTACAAAAACACAGTAAAAATATGGCTCTTTTTTTTAATTTAAACCATTTACAGTCATACAATATAGAAGAAAAAACTCACTTGGTTTGTTTTTCCATACATCTAACAAAAGCACTCCTTAATATCCTTAAAAAGATACAGCTTCTAAAATGATGGAACACAGGGCAATTAATGTCCATTTTTAATATAATTCCCTCCAAACTGAAAAATTATCACAATTAAAACAGTTGGTACTGAATGATCTGGTCGTGGTAACAATTTGTTACACATACAAGCACATCTGATTGGTTTTTTTTTAATGTCATGCTGAGACTTTATGAATTTGTGAAAATCTTGCTTAATTAAGAGCCACAAAATCACAACTAAAATAAAACCAAAGGGGAAAAAAAAAGAAAAGAAAAAAAAAGAAAAAAAAGGAAAAAAAAGAGATTACTTTCCACAACTATGTTGCTTTTACTTCATAGAACGGAGTATTTTATTCTATTTTTGGCATGAAGACTCAGCTCTGCTTACGCAAGATGAGTCATGGGGATGTCTCCCTGATGAAACTGCCAATTTTGGAGCCTTCATTACCTTTTAATGGAATATGTAAAAGCTTGCTACTCACTACAGCATTGAGGTACATTATTCTATCCTAGCTCTTGACCCTAATTTACCTTCAACTCTTGTCAATGCACATTTCTTCCTCTTAGAGATATTACTAGGGCATACACAGTCAGTAAAAAGAGGGTTTGGAATCCAAGAGTTCAATTCCCAGCTGAAGTTTAGTGAGACTATATCTCCCATGAAATCAATTTAAGTTGTACTATTTCTGCATCAGTTGAACTCTGATGGAGTCTCAGCTGGAGAGAATCTAAACACACTTTTTTGGTTAGGCTGGTTACTATTTATGCTATCTTATTTTTGTTCCTTGCTGAAACTTTCCCTTGAAGATATGGTCTGCAGAACAATGAGTAAGAGCTGTGCAGAAGCATCTCTGTGAGTTTTTACTATCTTTGAGTATTAAACGAAAGGTCAAGATCTTTCTTCTCTTCTTCCCTGTCTGCAGTGAGTTTTCCAAACCAACATCAAAAGGATTATCTAGCTGTAAGAAGAGTCTGTCTACCATATGTGGCTGCAGTATTTATAACATTTAATGGGATTTTAAACAAACTTAGTAACAATTATTTAAACCAAACCAAAACAAGCCTCTCTTAAAAAAGAATATGTTCCAGAAATATTGTGGATCTGTGACTATACATATACATAATTTGCAGCAAGTTTATAAAAATAATTATTACTTCATGGATGTACAGCACAAAACTACCAATCCTTGAAATATGTTAGGATATTGTGGCTGCTAGACATCTGCAATAATCATTATCTTCGTTAGAAAGATACTGAACATAAACATGCAGAAAGCCAGAGAGATACTACTCAAAAAAGAAGATGGACATTTTGAGGTGAAAACACATCTTTTGGGGTCAAGATTTTGTTCAATTTGGTAGATGCATGGACTTTACAGGAAGGTCTACCAGAACTGTCTAACTTCAGCATTAAAGGGCTGAAAAGCAAGCTACACTTCTGAATACCATTAATGATATGATTAATGGAATGATTAACCTGATAATGCAGTATGCTTTTTAAAAAATTTTTGTGCTGGTTGCTTTCTTAAGCTGGAGAGGCTTGACACTACTCCGTGCAGAAGCTATGTTTCCTTTCTTGTTCTGTTTTCTTTTGGTTTAGGGGACAATGCCCCAAAGCACAGAAAAAGAGACATGCTAAATAAAGGTGCAGCAAATCTCTATTTCTTCATTGGTTTAAGACTCTCAGCATGTCATATCTCAATATATTTTAATACTTACACATTTTAATTTCTGATCAGGATGTTGCAGTCACTGACTGTATCAAAAGGACAGCCTGTTCAGCATGCATCTAGCTTCATATTGATCAGCTTTAATAAAAGCCAGCCTTGTAATTGCTCCTGATACAAACAGCAAACAGGAATCCTAAGAGCTAATGGCAACTGCCACTCCTGAATTTGGATGAAGGCAAAGGGTATAAAGCAATGCTGATTTTGACCTCTAATGTTCTCCACAACTTCAACAGCACCATGCCAGGTTCATTCATTATCTTAAATGATCATTTGGTATTTGCTCCTCACATCAGTGCAAAATACCTTTAGATACTATTGAAAAACTGTAACAGTGAGTTTAAGCATTACTTTGTAAGAATATATAGAACAGGAAGTGAGTGACAGATCAGAGGAGGAAGAGGACAGCAGAGAAACTTGGTCCAGACACCCCACAGGAATACTGATATATGGAACTCAGGCCTCCAAAGATTGAATCTGCCTTTACTGCAGTTACCCTTGGCAACTGCAGTGTGACTATGCAGCTCCATCTGGTCCCAGTGAGAGTAACTGCATTGCAGTGTCCCATTAGACTGACTGGCTTGGGTGCTACTGTAAAGAGCAAATATGAGTTACCGGGTCCCAAATGTCCTACTGCAGCATTAAAATCTTAGTTGCTTTTTAAATCTGCTAAGAACATATCAACATAGAGAAACTGTCATTCTCATGATACCACCAGAAACACTATGAACAAGGCACCAAACCCACATCTTCAGGACACAAAAACTAACCCTGACACCCACCCATGCAACAGATAAGAGGAGTTTGAGTCTTAATTAGCTGTGAATGTCCTGAAGAGGCGACACAATCAACAAAACAATTTTTCTTTCCAGATGTAACTAATCTGGACAGAAATGTGCCAGTTCATACTGGCCATTGTTGGTGGTAAAGCTGTGGGCAGGTCTCCACTTACTCCATGAAATGTGCATTTTCTTGCTATACACACATTATCTGGTATTAAAAATGCCAAGAATTCAACTTAGGCAACCTGTCTCAGAGAGAGATCATTTTGGCCATGGTCACCTTCCTCATTAAAGAAAAAATCCCACCACAAAGCAAAGTGGTGCAGCAGCTGGAACTCATGGCCAGGAGCAGAATCTAGCAACCTGCAGCCCAGGCAAACTGCTGTCCTCCTCATTTAAATCTAGAGTCAGCTTCAAGGATGCTGACTGCTGTTCAGCTGAGTTTTCACACAGCCAGCCATTTGAAATACATATTAAAACATGTCCTGGCCATCGAGGTAAGCCATCTGCAGCCTGCAGGTGCAGGGCACTGTGCTGTGCAGCTGTAGAGGGACCTTGTACTTACCCTGGTGTGATACAGCTCCCGAGGACGTCTTGCTCAAAGGATATCTGACGTCATCACCTCCTCTCTGAAGGATGAATGACCAAATATCAACTCACCTATTCCATCGTTATTCTTTCTTAATGGCTCCATATGGAAATATGCCACTCATCATAGTAGCCAGTGCTTGAAGTACAAATGTAATTCATTTACAAAATATAATACAACACCACAACAGCAGATATTCTTTCCATATCTACCCACTCGCCTTTAAAAGATAAGATAGAACACACTTTTCAAATTTCCCATATAAATATTCAAATTTCCTTTTATTCTGGAGTATCACAGTCAAAATATGGTGCAATAGAGGAAAAATGAACACTCTAAGGACACAAGGTATAATAGCAAGCTGTGAAAAAGCACCACTTATTAGTCCTCAATGTTTTTCAGAAGATAGGTATTTTAATCTTTCCTTGAAAAGAAACAGATGAAATCTTTCTTCCAAAGACAGATCCAAAAGAAACAGAATAGTTATCATGACTCCCTGTCTGCATAACATTATCTATATACCATGCTATCTTGCAACATTCCATGTGATAAAATTACTCAACTGACTTATTTTGGAATATTTCATCTCTTTAAAAAACAAGTCAAAATTTAGTTTATGGTAACAGGTGCTGATACTGTCCAGTGATCTGAAGAAACCTAGACAGAGTCTTTAATTACACAGCATTACGTCTTCATCATAAGGCAATTCCTATGATCATAGTCTGTCATTGCCATCCTCAAGTGGCACAAAACAATCTGTACGGGGCATGGACATTACTTATGTTCAATTTCAAAGAGATTGATTTCTTAATGAGTTCTCAGTGCCACCTATCCGGTAATTTCAAACTCACTGATCCAGTTAATGATCATAAAGGAAAAACCAGAGAAAAGAGAGTGGTCCTTCTGTTACTTGAATGGCTATTTTTAGAAAGTTTAAAGGTAGGAACCAGCTTCTGAAGTTGTAATTATTACAAAGAATCATCCAAGTTGGACATATTTTATTGTTTCTGTTTGTTACGGATGATACATGAATAATAAAATGTAAGGTCAGGTACTTGCAAACTTTATTTTTTTAAAGCAGGTAGGGAGATAACTGGATGTCAAAAACCATTAATTGCTCTGGTTCTGCCAGGGATATGAAGTTTCACAAAATCTTGCACGATACTTCTTAGGATTACATTCACTGAGTGATTAAATGAAACAAATGTGAAAACTATTGCAGAATTTAATTAGCAGCTTGACGTTCTTAACACAAGCTGTTCACTTACACGCAACGTCTGTTTATTTGGAAAGGAACAAGTGCATTTGGACATTTTACCAGGGATTTTGACTAATACAGATGTAAGTAGCTGTGAGATAATCACACCTTCGCTTGTATTCTTATGTCTGTCCCATTCCTCTGAAAACAGAATTTATCAGGCCCACAGTGGTCTTTAAATAAAACTTCTGTTAGAGTGATACCGTCTGGTGCTAAGTTTATGCAGCTTCACTGTAACAGTGATAAATGTGCAGGTGTCTATGTGATCTTGACATCAGTATCAGAACGGAAAAGCTCAATTTTTTAACAAAACCAGGAATTCGTAACAATACTTGCCTTCCCTCCCTTTCTCCACATACAATCTCTTTAAACTGAAGGTTGAAACGTTATCGGCGACACCAGTTTCCCTGTTAAGGTCTTCACAAGTCCAGGAGGGTAAAACTAACATGCTAGTAATCTTCATGTCATGGACCTATTCTGCTCTTTAACATCACAGATGAAACTTTAAGAGCAATAACTACATAAGAAGCATTTTCTCCGCCTGCACATCAGTAGCAATGATATACCTTTGCTAAGCAAACCATGTTTATTAGGGTTTTCTACATACACAGAAACGGATCTCACTAATGCTGTGTCCAAAATCCTGGGAGAGCTCTGCATGACCCATTTTCCTACTAAAAGCATTAAAAAAAAAGCTTTTGATTTTACTCATTTAAAATGCGCATCCCATACAAATGATACTTGCACATGAGAGCCAAGTAAATTGCTTATACCATTGCCTCAGTTTCCTCATCTGTGAAAAGAGATAAAAATCTTTTAGACACTGTCACAGGAGGCACTGTAAGAGAAAAGTCGTATTGCTCTATGAAAGAGTATTTGTTCAGTTAAACCTCCCAGTGTCCTTTGATGACATTTTTTCTACATGTTTCTCCTCATTTTTTAAAAACAGCTTTTACAAAAATGATTGCACATGATTTCTAGAACTTTGGATCCACAAATATTCACAGAAGCAGTGGAAAATGCAGGGAGCTCTTTCACGTAAAGCAAAATGTGAGTGAAGTTAAGACTCAGCAGACCCGATATTACACACTTTCAGAAAACGAGAAAAAGCAGTTGAGTTCTACTTTTGAGGCCTTGCTACATCAGCATGATAAAGAGCATAGGAAAGATACATAAATTCCTTGCTTGACTGTTGACAGGGTACCTTTTGGGTCACAGGACCTGGACACACTGATGCATATTCTGTAAACTGACTTCCCTCCTTGTCCCACTGTCCTGCGCCTATACTGCAGCAGATGTCTCCAGAACATGTTTGACCCAACTGCTCTAAATGTACAGGGTTAACCGTAACCAGCTGGCCCAGGGCATAGTCTGTATTTAAATATTGCTGTGAGGAAGCCAAAACATCACACTTCCTTCCCCCCACCACAATCCTCCTTTTCTTACAGCACTCACTACTAAAACTTGCTTGCTTTACCCCTACAGATGCCAGCAAGCCCTAGTGTCCTGTGAAATGAATTGTTTATGATGTTTTGCTGAAAAGGAAAATGTACTGATTCACTCATCTGGAGACCACTTGAAGCTCCACTAACACCCACATGCACCAGGGCGAGTTCAATTTTCAGTTCATGTTCGTTCTTCTTCCCGTATTTCACGTTCCACCTGCAGCCAGGGTTCTGTTCCATTTGCAGCTTTCCAAACTCTCAGAGAATGTTCAAGGGAAGGGAGTACAGAAAAACATTTTCAGTAGCTGTGCACATCTATGGTTCACGTTAGGTTTTTAATTATAACACTAACCCTTAACACCCTCTGGAGAGTCTTGGTTAGCATTAAATTAAAATTTGGTATAACAAAAATTATAAGGCAGTAAAATAACTTAATCAAGAGATGTTACAAATATTGACTCACTACCCTACCCTCAGTCCCTAGACAAATCTTCCGAATCCAAAACGAAGAAACCAGGTAGGAGAACATCACATCTCACAGCCATGTTCCCAGTCACTCGAAAGATCACCTGTTTGTTTGTAAGATCTGATTCAGGAATAAGGTATAATATTCCCAGTTTGGTGACTGAAAGACTGCTAAGAAAAACAAGAGGCATGGATAATGAACATTTCTAAGGTTAGGAAGAATTCTCCCATTTTCTGGATGAGTGTTGTAGGTCCTGGTAAGAGAAGTGGTACAATAAATGCACCACAAAAACAGAGATGAAAGTCCCACAGAAATATGAGATCAAATCTTCTTAATGTATGGCAGGCATGAAGCATTGACTGATTCAGACAGATGAGAGTCAAGTTTTTTAACCCCTGTTCTTCTGAATTATAAGCAAGGTGCTCAGCTACTAAATTGCCTAAAGCCTAGAATTCAGCTGGTTGTCTGTAGAAACAGAACCAAAGTCACTAACAGACTGTAGTCACAAAAGTAAAGACTAGGTGAGACAAGGTTTCAAAAGCCAGTAAAATTTTGCAGGCATTCTGGCCCAGGAGTAAGCACATAGGATTTTTCAGGTTTTAAAGCTCGGAATTTGAGGGACAGATTTCAGCTAAATCTGCTTGCAGATCCAGCTGTAAGGGCAAATGGCCTTCAAAACATGTAACATTACTGTATGTCCGTTTGTACTGGAGAAAAGAATCTGTCTGAACATATCAAAACAAGCCTAACATTTTTAAGTAAAAAAAAAATCACTGCATTTAGGACGCCAAAAAAATCCAAACTATAAAAGACAATTTCATCTACCTTATGACGTAAAACTACAACTGCACTGTAAGCATCTCCTAACACTGACATGCAGCACCTTCACAAAACTTAATCAAGAAGTCATATAGAGAATTTCAAGATTTTTCCATACACTCTGAGAATGGTAAACCTGCACAGGAATAAAAATGGCTTATAAGTTAATGATCTGTTATCCCTGATGTGCCCCAAATGAAAAGTAACAGATGGCTCTTTCATTACTGATCTTTGTGCTCACCAATGCCTGAGCACAAAGTTCGCCAGTCAACTAAAATAAGACTGACCTTACTCTAAGAAGTACCCAAAAATCAACTGTCAGGAAACTGTGGCTGACTCACCTTCTGACTGAAGGAAGCAAAAGTGACATAATTCCACTCAAAAGAAGTGATGACCTATTGTCCAAGACCAGTGCAAATTGCATCCAAAGAGACCAGGAAAAATCAAAGGAGAAACCAGACTAGTGATTGAGACAGGGTTTTTTCTGTTCTTATTCCTCAATACCGAAACATCCAGACTATCTATTACTTCAGGTCCCACTGGATTTATATCATAAACCATTGTGTACCATCAAATTTCTATGAAATCTTAAATTTTTAGTCAAACCTTATGCTTAAGTGGACAGTTTGCTCCTATAAGCAGTTGGAAAGCAGAATTTTTAGCATCTGAGAAAGAATTACAAGCATTTAACCCTTGAAATGAAAAATACAACAATTTAAGATTCATTGCTACGAGGCCATGACAGTGTATCTTCTAGTGAGAAATTCAGACTGAAGAAATAGTATAAAAAGCAGATGAGTGTCAGATACAGGAATGACTAGGTGAAATAACTTATGTAACCCAAAGGTAAGCATAATCAGAATGACTCATTACGAGCATAAGTACAGACCTATATGCATCCCAGCTACCAGCTGTTGTCTGCTTAATATAGCAGCTAACAAAAAAAACTTGATAGCTTTAAGAGAGACAAAACTTGCTAGTTTCTAGTGAGACATCGATTTACTGTGGATTCCAACATTTTTATTCAATTTATTTTGTATTTGTTGAAATACTGCAATCAGCCAAGCAATAAACTCCGTATCACTTTGTCCACAACACGTTTTTATTTTGCTGGATAAAACTCTAAGTGTCTCAAAAACACACTTTATTTTAGTCCAAAAAATGAATTATTTCATAACAAGTGATGGATCTTCTGATATAACTTACAAGTATGGTAAGACACGTTCCCTCTTAAGAGAGTAGCTGTGGCAAAAAGTTTCTTATGGTAGAACACAGAGATCTATTCTGGAGCATCCATATTGTTTCAAACTTTTTCCTCTTTTTTCTTAATTCAAAATAAACATTTACCAACGTCTCTAAATGATAGAAAGTCTGGATCTCAGAGGAGCCTAGAAAAGACTGCAACAGATGATACTAGGATGTTTTGCATTTGTAAACTTCATACCACTGCAGTAAAAATGTCTATTTCTTCCTTGCTTTTCAATTATGATCCATGTCTGAACAAAAAGCCCAAGGAAAAGACCAGGTCTTCATTACCTCCTTTAAAAAAAACCAACCAAACAAGCAAACAAAAACAAAACAAAACCAAACCAACCAAACAAAAAAACCCTAAAACAAAACAAAACAAAACAACACAACAAAAAAGCACCCCCTCAAAAAAACACCTACAAAATTTAAAAATTCTGGATAAAAAGTCCAAAAGGTTCTTCTGTAGTTCTCAGGAGCTACAAGGAGGCTCAAGATGGGTACACTTAGTTGTATAAGCAATTAAAATTACTTATATAGCAGATATACCTTGCTGCATTCACTGGTGTTTTCACGGTATCACCACATTTTGTTACATAATGAGGAATTTCATTAGTATTACTTCTGCCTGTTTTTCTCTGCAGAAAGTGGTAAAAGACTCATTTTGGAGGTACAGTGGATGACATCCAAGTATCAGTCTGAATGGTATTTCAAGGTGAATGATTGACATCACACTAATTTTCCAAGTGGGAAAGTGGGGGAAAAGATGGATGATTTGGTTTGCTCTTGGACATAAAAGTCAGCAGCGTGCCATTAATAGATTCTGATATTAAGTACTGAAAAGAAGCTTTTCCCATTAGCTGGGGTTCTTTGTTACCTATGTCTGAATACAGCAACCAATAGAGGTAGCTCATGGCAGATTTCAAATCGCTTCATTTGGGCAATTTAAATAATTCTATACTCAAAATAACACTACATCCCTTCAAAATACCCAGGTTCCAACCTTCAAACATGTTTCCAAGTACTGGAATACACTTGACCTAAGTATGGGAATGCAAAGGTGACAAATATATACATTGACTTCGTTACTTCCGTGGGTAAATCTAAAGCCACCGTGTAAAAAAAAAAATGGGCTAGTGTCTTTTTATGTCTCTGTTTCTGTAAGCGTGCAGAAGATCAGTGCAGAAATTACAGGATGGCAGGCACTGAAAGACATCTACATGACACACTATTTTAGCAGCTATTATGTTTTAGGAAAGCAGAGATGACACAGTCATTACTCGTCTGCATATACTGAGAAACAAATCAGCAGCAAGGAAAAGAAAATACAGTAAAATACTATGTCACAAAAGTGGTGTTTCCACCACGTCACCAGATGATTTAAACTCAGAGCTGCCCTCTCTCAGCTGAATAAATTGTCCACAGTTTTTCTCAGTTACTAACCAGGCAAGGTTTTACTGAAGCAAATTGATCTGTTTCCTGTATAAAGATTGAAAGAAGGCATTACCCTACAAAGAGAAAAACAAATGTGTTACAAATACTTTAATTCAAAGGACTTCATTAAGACGTAACATTTACATAATTTTCAAAGTATCATCTTCATCTTTCTCTGTCTTGAATTCAATAGAACTAGTAGACTTGAGGAATGAAGCTACTTTTATTGTCTGATAATTACCTTAAAATGTTCTTATCAGCATCAAATCAAATATAGTCAAAATACGCTATCTTTACCCATGCTTCATCCTTTCCTAGGTAAAAAACTCAAAAAAGGTATTATGATGTCCTTAAGAAATTAAATCTAAGAGCCTCATACAGCCCCTCCTTCTCTGGAAAGCTCTTTAAGCAACATAACTCACAGAATACCAGACCATTATCCATTTTCACACAACTGTAGTCCAACATGAGAGCTTAGCCCGTAGAGGGAAAAACACTTCCGAAATACATCTCCTAGCGTTAAATTCCCCAAAATTTTCTAATCATAGTTTTTTATATTTAATAAAATAAATTAAAATGTTACTTAAGAAGCTGACAGTTCTTGTGAAAGTGAAGTTTATCTAATAGTTTTATTCCTAGGAAAAATAAAAAAACTTAAGCAGAAATGGAGTTTTACTGCAAGCATGTCAACTCTGCTTTTTTAATCTCATCTACCAGCTTGACTGAAGATGGTCTGTGAATTAATTTCCAGAGAAGATCACTGACCCTGCACTAAGTGAAAAATATCAGAATCTCCCTCTGCACATAAAAATTCAAAATACAACCTCTATCCAAATGCTGAGGGGAAAAAAACCCCCAAAACAACCAATCTTCCTTGAAGTCAGTTGTTTGTGTCTGTAAAAGAGACACACTCCAAGCTCTATAATCATCATGTATTCTATCAAGTAAAGAACACAAACTGTACTACTGTAAAGAGCAAAACTTGTATGGATCATCATCTTCTAACTTCTCCTCTGGCTATGGTTTTAATCAAGATGAAACACAAATCAGAATCCCAGAAAATAAGAAGAGAAAACATCCTCTTGTGGCCCTGATTCATATGCAGGGTAAACATTTAACAGAGTGGAAGAGTAAGACTTTACCAATAACTAGAAGTCATAACCAACTCATTAGGGATTGACATGCAATCCACACAGTTCCTGCTATAAAACATAATTTCAAAATAAAGTTGCATTGAGAAATCTAAAATGAAGACCAACCATGGAAAAAATCCTTTCAAGAAAGCATCAGTCATGAGCTTAGGAAGACTACAAAAGCCATTCTAAAGGAATGCTGTTTTAAACTGCATATCTCTTATAGGTGAGATATGAGATGATTGGAGAAATGTTTAAATTATACATACGGTAGGTTTCAAAGACTCAAAAATAAAAACAAAAAAAGTTTCTACATTTTTAAGTCTAGAAAGCATGCAAAATTATTCTAAAATGTGGACTTTCTGGCATTCCCCAAAATCTATGCTTTAATTTAAAAAAGAATCATAAAAATTATTTGGAGACAATGTTCCATTTTGATACCAGTTGAGACAGAGAACCACAGAGGGGATGGCATCTTTAAGATGTCAGTTTTCAAGGGATTTTGCTTTTGGCTAGTTGCAGAGATTTCAAAGTTTATCCTTTCTTCTTCTTTCTTTTTTACTTCTTTTGAAATAAGCATGATTTTTAAAAGTTTATTTCCTAAAAAAAAAATAAAAATAAAAAAATACGAAGTTAAAGACCTATGAAGATAAAACGTAAAAAAAATCTCTCAAGAGGAGTGGCATAATCATAACACATAAAAATTAGAAGGCAGTTGAATTGACTTTACCTATTTGGCCCAGATCATTAACCAAAAAATAATTTTTCCAGTACTGTGAGGCACATGTCAGAGTTTTGCAATTTCCTTTTCACTGGCATGGATAATCCCCAGGAAGCTTCCGCGGAACACATGCTTATTCCAGAAGCTGCAGCAGTTAAATAACAAGCTAAGACAGCTGGGTTCAATTTAGGTTGCAGATTACTCACACACTCAAAAAGATAACCACTGTAAGGCTGGTGAAAGCCAGAACTGCTGCCATTACTGAACCCCATTGCTATGTCCAGCTTTTTTTCCATTTAGAACATTAAGGAAATATTTCTAAAAGGCTATTATTTTCCAGTGGAGAAAAAAAAGGACACTAATTTCCTCAACAATGACAATTTTTTAAAAAAAATAATTACTATTCTTAACATCTCAGATTAATATAAATTAAGGAGATTAAAAGCACAGAAATTTGACATTTTCAACTTTTGGTAGAGCATACCTTGTCTGTATTTCACTCCGTAACTGATTTGCCATTTCCCATCTAAAATCTTTGTACATGGGGGATAGACTTTTTGAAGGAACTGTTGTTACAAACAGCGGTATAATTTTTTTTTCTTATTTAGCTCAAAAATACATTCTGGTAGGAAATAGACGGTTTACTCGAGGGTGGGTATAGCAGCCAAATCTATGTACTTTCACTTTCCAGCTTTCTCAATTTCAATATCTATCTAGTCCTTTCCTGTCAGAAATCTCAAGTAGTTATACACTGACTTGCACAAAAGCACTATAAGATTCACTGACGTATTTTTGGTGGGATATTTGAAAAAATATTTATTCAAAGTACAAGTCCTAGAGTTTGATACGATTCCATTTACTTTTTACGGCAAT
Organism: Cnemophilus loriae; assembly: GCA_013397755.1. Classification (NCBI taxonomy): domain Eukaryota; kingdom Metazoa; phylum Chordata; class Aves; order Passeriformes; family Corvidae; genus Cnemophilus; species Cnemophilus loriae. Next base: position 894 of record VZTF01008041.1, on the reverse strand, counting down.
CTTCTGATTTCTGATTTTAGTGAGATTTCTTTTTTCACCACCTGAATACAGTAAGCAAGACACCAGATTCTGCTGAAATAGTTAAAGACAGTTTTTGGTAAAACATGTTAATTGACTACTCATATTTGATTCGAAGTATTTTCTACATGTCTGTCTTCACTAGACATTTTAATTTATCAAGAGTCCACTTTAGTGCGTAGGTTTCATCCTATGACAGGTAACTCCTCAGAATATTTTGACAGGGCTGAGAAAGGAAAAGTAGCAATACTGTTGCAAGACTATCCAACTGCTTTATTGCAGTTTGATTTATTTGTAGAAGTGACTGAATAAAACTATTCCATGGCTAAAGCAACAGTTCCTCACAAAAATGTGGCTCCTGTAACTTGATCAAAGCCTACGTGATGGCACCTTCTCTTGTATGGACAGAACTTTTTTGTGACATCTTGAGCTTCTTCTTTAACTTTTCACATCTTCACTGCTTACTCATCTTTTACTTTTTCATGCTATCATGATAGTTACTTTTGGAATATCTCATTTGTAAATCTTGTATCTCCAGGCTTGCACACTGACAACTTGTGAAAAGCAAGAATTAATAAGCCAGTACCTTAAGAATCAAAGTGCAGAGTCCATGACAAATTAGAAAGTCACTTCAGTGCAATTGTGGTTTAAAAAGTTTCCATATATTCAGAAATGGAAACAAATAGTCTTTCCTGTATTAATTGGTTTCTGAGTCTGAATCTGAGAATCATTTAAATTACAGGATAATAATAATTTTTTATCACAAATTCTTACTTTTCATATATAAGTTCTACTGGGATTTCCCTGGAAACACAATGATTTTAACAGCATCTTGCATAACAGAAGCTTTTCAACCTGTTGTGTCGGCTGGACCAA